>CAXKVY010018537.1:115000-162500 GCA_964058915.1 Tetropium fuscum | reverse complement strand
CTTCTTCACATGTGTTTTCCATCGAAGTTTTGCATATAGGGTCATACCCATATACTTTGCTACGTTAGCATGTGGGATTGTTTGCTAGTTGATAATCACTGGAGTATAGTCACATTTCTTGTTGGTGAAATTGAAGTGAATCGATTTCGCGCCATGTTTTGTCCAATTGGTGACATTGTTGACCGCTGTTTGAAGTTTGTTCGTGGCTGATGTATGTCTTGGTCAGTAGCGAGCAGAGCAGTGTCGTCAGCAGTCCTTTCGGCGTTATATTAGCAGAACCCATAGGTGTGTTTGGCATTAAAGTCGCCTCCAATAATGAAGCGATCTCCTAATCACCAAAAGAAGCGACTGTAGTGTTCTTCTTTTTGCGCATTTCATGCCGGGCAATATATTGCGGCAATTGTGATGTCGTTGGATTTCATTTGGATTGACATTGCTGTCGCTTGGATATCTGCAGTTTCATATTTCGCATCTTCGTAGTGTTTTAAGTTTTGATTGTCAGCGCTGTTCCGCTCTTTCCGGGAAGGTCTGGTCGAGCAGTATGATAAACCTGTAACCTCTTATTTTGCAATAATTTATTTTGGTCATATAAGCCCCAGAGATTAAGGCTACATCGATTATATCGTTTCATAAGAACACTTCTAGTTCATGGGCCCGTTTTATTATCCCATTGGCATTCCAGGCTACCATTCTGACCGTGTTAGCAACCATTTTTCTTTTTGTTATTTGCAGCTTTTTTGTTGCTGTTTTCTATTTTGATTATTCTTTCAAGAATCATTTTAATTGTCTTTTCCTGTTGATCGAGTTTGGTCATAATTTGTTGCAACATTTGACTTGCTACGTCTGACTCTGATTTTGTTGTTATTATATTGCCCTTCGCTGGTGCGGTTATTTTTTCAGTGGTTTGGTTGCACGTTGTTTAATTTGTGTTAAATGTTAAGTTTCATTTCGGACTTAAAGCGGACGGACTGAATGTGGCTAGCAAAGAGTGCTAACTGACTATTTCAACGCAGTTGGAGCTGTTTTTATATGATATCTGACGGGTTCTTTCTCATGACGCGCGATCTCCATTCCTATCGGTATCGTCGTGGGAGTTCGGCGCATGTGGCGCTGTCCGATATTTCGCTGCCATGAGGTGGCGGTTACGCGGATTCTAGGTATTGAAAAAACTATATACGGCGGCGCGGTATCTAGAAGGGGTTTGTTTATAATGTGGCTATAAGCAGAACTAAAGGTATAATTTATTAAAAATGTTTTCTTAAATATATATTAAATTTTATGAGGTATATTAACATCATTAATATTTATTGAATATTGTACGGGCTTTGTAATTAGTAAATATTATGATTCTAGCGTAATGGGTAGGAAATTATTTCTACTTCATTACAAGTGTTTAGAGAAAGAAGAAACGTGGAAATATTTAACATATGGACATATTAAAATACATCATATTATATTTTACATATGGAGTAAGTATATCAGCATTCAAATATAGCATTTTTATATACAGGTGTTAAAATTCTCCTTAAATCGTAAATTGAAATTGTGAGCGTCAGTACGAAATGTAATTTTTCTAAAGAGATAAGTAGGTCTCTTGAAATTGATAATTTTATGGTAGACACACTGTCTAATATTCGCCCATGTTTTATATTCAACCATTTAAATTCACTTTACTTCATAAATAAAATGATGGAACATTTTTAAATTCTTAGGATCCGTTGCGGCTGATAAACATGGGCAATGTACAATGTCGTAATAAACAAAAACTAACCACTAATGTGCCACAGCATTATTATTAATTTAGTATTTAATATATGTTTGGAACTGTATAAACCTTTTAATCTTACATTGGCTTTTTTATACAAAGCGAGATATATTTTTCAAATATTAATCATGTATCCAGCATTAAACCTAGATGTTTTGTTTCTATTTTGAAAGACAGTTAGTTGAGTTTTATTAATTTGAATATACGCTACTTCTATCTTGCGTTTTACCAAAAAGCATTACGTCACATTTATTTGGATTAAGATGCATCGCATGTTGCAGGGTTGCGTTATAAATTATTTCCAAACCTGCATTTATAATATGGCAACTTTGAATAATACGGTCATGTGGAAATGAAAAAATACTTAGTGTCATCTGCATACATCTGCATTTTATAGTTTTTAATAAATTTAGGTACCGAGGATGTGTAAATAGTATACAAAATTGGACAAAGAACTGATCCATGAGGTAGCCCTTGATAAATATTAATGAAATCAGAAATTTCTCCCTAAGTTAACATAAAAGATACACTGAATCGTTAACATGGGTTTCTCTACATATCAGAAGCTACCATATTGAAGCCATATTTAGCCCGATGTAGAAAATGTGTTGGAAAAAGAGCATTATAGTTACGAAGTCGACTCATTTCGGATATTACTTAATTTCCGAAACGTCAGTGTCCTTCTTTTTGTTGTTGAGGTTTCACGGGTCATTAAATTCGAGTTCGTGATTTTAATGAAAGATGGCCACCTGATATCATCGCTCTGACGTACTCTGATGGTTATGTCCAACTTTGCACTGCAACATCAACATTAAGAAATATATTCTTTGTATTGAACTACGGTTGAAATGTAGTTATACATTTTAATACCTAAAGGTTGGGATTTTGTAAAGTGAGATTTTATAGAGACAAATTAGTTTTGTCATAAAATTTTCTTAAAAGCCTGCTATGTGGTTTTGCAATGAAAATATGCATGTTTATTGTTAAAATCATATTATTTTCTTTATCTATTTGCCACTCACTCTACAAAATCCCAACCTTAACAATAAATTATTGTCTTAAAATTTAACATGAATATATATGGCCACCTGATATCATTGCTCTGGCGTACTCTGATTGTTATATCGAGCTTTTGCACTATAAATTCAACATTAAGAAACGTGTTTTTTAGAGAAACAAATACTCTTGAAATGTCGCTAATTTCCAGCTTAAGGTCTATTCTGATTATTAATTTCTCTAATTAAACTAATTAACAATCAAATGAATAGATTACCATATTTAACAAAAAATCATTGGCTTAAATTTTAACATAAAAGATACACTGATTCGTATGAAAAAGGACCGCTTTCAAATTTTGGGTGTTTAAATTTGATGATTCGTTCTCTAGTTGAATGATTCTTAAAGTGTATATAGATTGTTCGTATTTGTAACCTCTTCACAGATTAAAAAGGAAAATTTACATCTATCATATTATAAAGGGTACGCGACAGGGGCGTTTCGTTGTGTCTTATGCATGGTTGATTCGCGATATAAATTAATTATAATATTGTATTATATGCGAGTGTTTAGTGTTTTTATGCGATGGAAGCGACGAATGCGAGTAGTAGTGGTTCTAAAACCAATAATTCCAATCGTAAGCGACCGAATTTGGCAGGAGAAGAACTGAAAAATCTAAAATCACTAAAACTAAGGCAGTTGATATATGCGCTTCGTTGACAAAAGCCTGTGTGAATAGTGTGTTTCGTGCAATTACAGATGATGATCCCATTGCAAAAAAGAAGAAAACGTAAACTTGTGGCAGAAAGAAAATTGACGTCGACGAGGATGTCAAATACGCAATTCGCCAGATTATCCATGGTGTCCAGTGTCAACATGAGATTCCGACACTGAAGATAATTTCACTCGCTATTTCTGACGATCAATTGTTAATTACCTAAGTTATCTCGGAAAGTTCTTTTGAGAACTATGCACGAGATGAATTTTCGTCATATAATACGAAATCGGAAAAGTCTTCTTATTGAGAAAAACGAAATTGCCTTATGGCGAAGAAAATATTTGGAAAACATGCGAGATTTTCGGATATCAGACAGAAAACATTATTATTAAGACGAATCTAACCTAACCTAACCTAACCTCTTCACAGATTAAAAAGGAAAATTTACATCTATCATATTATAAAGGGTACGCGACAGGGGCGTTTCGTTGTGTCTTATGCATGGTTGATTCGCGATATAAATTAATTATAATATTGTATTATATGCGAGTGTTTAGTGTTTTTATGCGATGGAAGCGACGAATGCGAGTAGTAGTGGTTCTAAAACCAATAATTCCAAACGTAAGCGACCGAATTTGGCAGGAGAAGAACTGAAAAATCTAAAATCACTAAAACTAAGGCAGTTGATATATGCGCTTCGTTGACAAAAGTCTGTGTGAATAGTGTGTTTCGTGCAATTACAGATGAGGATCCCATTGCAAAAAAGAAGAAAACGTAAACTTGTGGCAGAAAGAAAATTGACGTCGACGAGGATGTCAAATACGCAATTCGCCAGATTATCCATGGTGTCCAGTGTCAACATGAGATTCCGACACTGAAGATAATTTCACTGGATATTTCTGACGATCAATCGTTAATTACCTAAGTTATCTCGGAAAGTTCTTTTGAGAACTATGCACGAGATGAATTTTCGTCATATAATACGAAATCGGAAAAGTCTTCTTATTGAGAAAAACGAAATTGCCTTATGGCGAAGAAAATATTTGGAAAACATGCGAGATTTTCGGATATCAGACAGAAAACATTATTATTAAGACGAATCTAACCTAACCTAACCTAACCTCTTCACAGATTAAAAAGGAAAATTTACATCTATCATATTATAAAGGGTACGCGACAGGGGCGTTTCGTTGTGTCTTATGCATGGTTGATTCGCGATATAAATTAATTATAATATTGTATTATATGCGAGTGTTTAGTGTTTTTATGCGATGGAAGCGACGAATGCGAGTAGTAGTGGTTCTAAAACCAATAATTCCAATCGTAAGCGACCGAATTTGACAGGAGAAGAACTGAAAAATCTAAAATCACTAAAACTAAGGCAGTTGATATATGCGCTTCGTTGACAAAAGTCTGTGTGAATAGTGTGTTTCATGCAATTACAGATGAGGATCCCATTGCAAAAAAGAAGAAAACGTAAACTTGTGGCAGAAAGAAAATTGACGTCGACGAGGATGTCAAATACGCAATTCGCCAGATTATCCATGGTGTCCAGTGTCAACATGAGATTCCGACACTGAAGATAATTTCACTGGATATTTCTGACGATCAATCGTTAATTACCTAAGTTATCTCGGAAAGTTCTTTTGAGAACTATGCACGAGATGAATTTTCGTCATATAATACGAAATCGGAAAAGTCTTCTTATTGAGAAAAACGAAATTGCCTTATGGCGAAGAAAATATTTGGAAAACATGCGAGATTTTCGGATATCAGACAGAAAACATTATTATTAAGACGAATCTAACCTAACCTAACCTAACCTCTTCACAGATTAAAAAGGAAAATTTACATCTATCATATTATAAAGGGTACGCGACAGGGGCGTTTCGTTGTGTCTTATGCATGGTTGATTCGCGATATAAATTAATTATAATATTGTATTATATGCGAGTGTTTAGTGTTTTTATGCGATGGAAGCGACGAATGCGAGTAGTAGTGGTTCTAAAACCAATAATTCCAATCGTAAGCGACCGAATTTGACAGGAGAAGACCTGAAAAATCTAAAATCACTAAAACTAAGGCAGTTGATATATGCGCTTCGTTGACAAAAGTCTGTGTGAATAGTGTGTTTCGTGCAATTACAGATGAGGATCCCATTGCAAAAAAGAAGAAAACGTAAACTTGTGGCAGAAAGAAAATTGACGTCGACGAGGATGTCAAATACGCAATTCGCCAGATTATCCATGGTGTCCAGTGTCAACATGAGATTCCGACACTGAAGGTAATTTCACTGGATATTTCTGACGATCAATCATTAATTACCTAAGTTATCTCGGAAAGTTCTTTTGAGAACTATGCACGAGATGAATTTTCGTCATATAATACGAAATCGGAAAAGTCTTCTTATTGAGAAAAACGAAATTGCCTTATGGCGAAGAAAATATTTGGAAAACATGCGAGATTTTCGGATATCAGACAGAAAACATTATTATTAAGACGAATCTAACCTAACCTAACCTAACCTCTTCACAGATTAAAAAGGAAAATTTACATCTATCATATTATAAAGGGTATTTCATTAAGAATGATATGGTTTTAATTTTAAATAAAACAACAAAGGTTTGACATATCAATTTAATTCTTGCTTTATTTTAAAGCCTGGACAATGCAGTTATGTTCGGAATAAGATATTGGTCAAATGTCCACCACGGCATCGTTGACACTAACGTACCCGATCGCTGCAAGTACTGATCACTCTGTGCAATAATTCCGGCTGTATTTCGCCAATAATTTTCCCTCTTCCCTTAGCAGCAAGCGGGCGTAGCATCAACTGTATGACACGTAGGCACATAGCGCCATCTTATTGGAACCACATATCTTCAATATTGATATTCTCAAGTTCTGGCCGTAGATATTCGAGTAAGATGGTCCTATAGTGGTCACCATTCACGGTTACGGCTGTTCCATGACGCGATGGCGCCGCTATGCCATAAACCTCATCACACAGCGAGTTTTTCGGAATGCAACGAAACTTCACGTAACACTTCTGGATTGTTCTCGCACCAATAACGGCACTTTTGCTTATTAACAAAGCCATTCAATCAAAAATGTGCCTCGAATGAGAAAATGTTATTTAGGCCAAAATCAGCATCGTGTTCTAAGTGCTCAAGGTCAGCAAACTCTCGAAGCAATCTGTGATCATTTGGTTTTAGTTCTTGAGTCAATACGACTTTATAAGGATGCAACCCCAGATTCTTACGCAGTATTCACCAAGTTGACGACTGAGAAAGCCCCAGTTGTTGCGATGGTCGTGTAATCAACAAATTTGTCTCATCGCCAACACAGGCCGCTGCAGCTGTAATGTTCTCCTCACTTCGCACGTTTTGTCGTCATCTTGAAACTACACACTATACTAAATATAGTAACACCTGGAAATAAAAAAAATATGTATTAGGAACCGAATAATCTCTATTTGAAACACTATCACCCATATTGAAAGACCCTTTACAAGGGGAAGCGTGATCTTTAGACTGTTTTGATTACCCTTTTGAGTACAACATACGAATTTTTTTATGGGAAGATATATACAATTTTATGTAAAACTCATAATTTTTCATAATGCAGAAAAATTCGAAATCTACATAAGTATAATTTTTGCTTTTAGTCAGTAAATAGGTTATAAATATGCATCATAATGTTGCTTTGCGTAAAGAATCACTAACTACTAATCTAAGAAATCCCTAACTAACTGTTTTTGTGCCTATCAGTGTACATAATACACCAAGAGCAGCAAACTCCTAATACGGTACTGCAATATATTTTTATCACAGATAATACTCGTAATCGAGGACACTTTTTGCTAACTAGATACTCCTTACTGCCATACCTTACCAATATAAGGCACCAATTTCCGTATTCAATAATATTGCTGTGAAATATTGTAATACGATAAAGCAATCGGAAATTACAGGAGCAATTGTGTCAAAAATTGTATTGAGAAATCGACGTCTACAATAAATTATTCTTTGAATAGGATTTTTTTCTCTTTTTCTATGGTAGTAGGCATTGAATAGGTTATGAGGTGGGTAATAAAATATGAATTCAGTTTTTATTTATATAGGGGAGGGTTATTATTTCGCGGGATGTTTTATTGAACGTAGGGAAATATTTGTATGTGAACAATATAGTACGATTATGTATAATTCATGTCCAGTATGGTGCTCTGGATTTACATAATGGGGTAATAAATTAACACTTTTTTTCAATACAATGCTCGACTTATAATACTGAGCAAGTACAATACTAATTTTTTATGGAAAGTAATTCCAAGCAATTGAGTTTTTCACAGGATATGTTTCCCTGAAAAACATATTTTGGTTACTCCTTTTATATTTTAAAGGGCTTCATTTTATATAGATACTACATAATATGTTTCTCATTTTGTTATAAGAATGTCGTATGTGAATATCATTTCCAAAATTGCACAATATATCGGATGGCCCAGAAAAAATCGTAATTTTTCATTACATCGGATGACGTAAAAATAGATTAATAACACAGGACTACAGGTGTTTTGGTGTCGGAGTATTTGGACCTCATGTCATGTATTTGATGTGAATTCAAATTTCTAGATATAACATTTTCAAGATTTCAAGAAATTTCAAGAAATTTCAAGATATAACATTTTAATGCAATATACGTTACACTATTTTAAGTTAAGTCCATGGTCAAATAAAAAAACGGAATTGAACTGAATACGGAATTTTTATAATTATATTATACCAAGTTAGAGGAAAAAGTCATCGATGAAACCAACTAGTCACTGAATACTTCGGAAGCTTCTTTTCCGTGACATTCATGAATGTATTTTGAAACATTCCCTTTTTAAACTCCAGCAGTAATCTGCCATCATGTGGGTATCGCATCTTTGTTACTAGCGGGCCTCCATAGTTTTAATATCTTGGTGAAATCTTTCACCTTATTGTTAACTGATGTCTCCTAAATTTTCCACGGTCTAAGTGGCTGTGTAAATAGTGCACCTTAATACTCATGTTACACGCAAGGGATTGGAACCTCTTAAGCATCTCGTTTAACAGTTCAACATATTTTTTATTTTCATCTTTGCGTTTGCCGAGAAAATTTCCGATAAGTTTAACAAATGATGTCCAAGCTTTTAGCTCAGCCTCATTCACCGAATTTACGAAGGCAGGATCCTTAGGGAAATAGGGAAAAAATCCATATTCTAATGTTTAAAAAGTATTTTTTTTGTCAATAATTAGATTATTTAATAATTGACAATCTGTAAAACGTTTTTCTGATAAAATATTTTTGAGTTGAGAAAATCTAAAATTTGTCCCTAAACGCGTCAATTTCACCGTATTCTACATTTTTTGACAAAAATTCTAATCACCAAGGAACCAAGGAAAATATTTTAATTAAAAAACTTTATACAGATGAATTTTCAGATTGATAGAGAATTAATAAAAATATCAAATTATTGATTTGAAAAATCAGAAAATGGACCTTTTTACTCATTTTCAATGTCACTGGGGCGCCACTTAATGTTGACCGATTTGGTTAAAAATCGACATGAATTACTTTTAGGTATATGCACCATCCAAAATGGTGTTATCACAAAGAAAACAAAAAGAAAACAATATTACAACTAATTTTGCTTATGACTTTTTGCTGGAAAAATTCTAGGCGACAAAGTTCATATTCATGTTCAGAAGCCCTAGAATTAGTATAGAAGCTATTGAAAAATTGTTCGTCATTTTTTTGTATGATCCGTGCACCATACGACTGGATAATTAAATATTCTAATCTATGAAGAGTATAAGGATGTTTCACATTTTATATTTTTTAACACGTGTTTATTAGCCTCACCTGTATGTTTGTATGCATCTTGTAACGAAATCTTTGAACGAGATTTTCACCCACTTCAAAACGCCAGATTAAACTGAAATCTTACACACTTATCAAGGACCGGTGACAATAATACAATAATTTGACAACGTTGTCCTAATGTCCTCACCAGGATCATCAAAAACCAGGATATAAAAAATGTGTCTCACGTTGGCGCATTCGCCACACAATAGTTGTAGCAGCTATTTGAATAATCCTGGACTTGAAACATGCAGTTTCTTAGTTAGATGCAAAACTAAAAACGTTTTATAAAAGTTTTTATTTTAAAACACTGAAAAACACGCTTTTATAGCAAACCGAACTCAAAAGTGAAAAGTAAATTATAGTTCAAAAAACTAAAAACACGCTTTAAAGGGAAACTAAAAAGTAAAAAATAATGTGTAACTATTAAGATTTTGTAAAAAAGCCTGTGGTGCATGATATAAATTGTTATAAATATTTCATTGATATCGTGCATCCCACGCTTTTTTACAAAATTTTAATAGTTAAACATTATTTTTTACTTTTTAGTTCGGTTTCCCTTCAAAGTTCGGTTCCTTTTTTATACTTTATTTGCTAGTTTTTGTATTTGTTTATTCTATTTCAAGTTTGTAATTTAAATAAATATTGGTCTGTTCTCATTATGTTATTGGTCCTTTTGACCTGCTTTATGGTGTATCAAATAAATAAATATATACCTAATATTTTAGTGTTCTCAAATCTCTGTTTCGCATTATTTCAATAAATATTTAATACGTTTTCATCTGTTAGTTTAATACCATTTTCTTTGTTGCAGATATAACTCACAGATATCTCGAACTGCACCCTGAATAATTAACAGTTCAGAAATAAACGGCAATGTAACGCCAACTTACGCAGCGATCAATTGTGCTCGATGAACCAGGAGAACCGCGCGGATATATTCGGCCGTAAAACCGACTTTGTCGCGTAACCTAACCATCTACTCACGATCATCTGCATGTAAAACGGCTTTTATCAGCGCGAAGATCAAGTTGGGTGCGATCCGGGGCGTTTTCAACACCGCCGCCTCCCTAACGCGTGTTTATTTAAAATAAATAGGAATTTACTGTCGTGGTGTGATTTAATCCGAACCAGAGGCGGGAGAAAGAAGTAATGTATCTGTAAGATAAAATGAAGCTGCGGTATCGCACCATCCCCGAATAAACATTCATTCCGCTTAATAAAAACGGTGACCTTCCTGGAGATTACAGCATGAGGCGAAGGCCCCAGATGAGCCAGGGGGCTCCGCAGGGCAGGAAAGCCCCCAGCTCTTGGCCCCTTTATGCCTTAGTAAGCACCGTGGCTATTGCCTGCTATTTGAACGGTCTAAACGGTGACTTTGTACATGATGATATTCCTGCGGTGACTCTTAATAAAGACGTGCTCGCCATTACATCCATGAGCCACGTCTTCAAGAACGACTTCTGGGGAACGCCTATGGCTGACCTGGCCAGCCACAAGTCCTATAGGCCCCTCACCATACTTACATTCAGGTAAGAATATACTAATGATAATACTTCAGTTAATATCCTAGATAATGGGATTTTATGAAGGTGGAAACAGCTTTTAGGGCAGACAATTCGTACGTGCTTTCCGCGGGAACTTATCGTGATTGCTTAGCTTAATATATACCATCTCTGATAGAGGTGGCCTTTACTTGATGAAAAATTATTTATTTTATGTACTTTTCTTAATATTATGTCTTATTAATTATTGTGATATTAATTTTACTAATGGCTTCTTCCTCCATATGGTTGAGTAGGGTAGCTATATATAAGCTAGATTTCATACAAAAATGATTTGGGGCTTTATGACCACTTGTTTTTTAGATAATAATATTATAAATACCGTGTAAATTTATGCTCAATACATCGCTCTATTATCATTAACTAAAATGTTATTGTTATTATTAAATTTCTAAAAAGCCATAACGATTCTAAGCCATAACGATTCACTAATTTAATTAATGTAGGTCCTATAGGTACAGTGTAAGATTATATCATCCATTTTCTTCAACTTTTAATTTCGATGACTGCTGTAAACAAAATTGAGTGCTGCTTGTGTATGGAACAGCAAATTACATGGAATATTATCATCAGGTGAAAGAACATCAAAATATATAACAAAAAACCCATCATCCACCCACGTAGTCACTATAAAATTTGTGGAACCACATAATTTTTCATGGAAATATTAACGACATATAATATACATATTCTGCGTAGCATGTTTTTGTTTATTGGAGCAATATATTACACACCGTCTTAACAGAGACACATTCATTGCCTTCCGGCATTTCGAGAAGGGGAGGGCGGAAGAAAATATGATACACAATGTAGGGAAACTACAAACCCCGGGGTGCTATTTTCTCTAACGTTAATGAATTATGTAAGACTGCTTGATTATGCTCATTAATATATACCGAGGCATTAAATATTGAAGATTATTACGGAAGGGGTCGCGTTATTACAATTTTCTCACCGAATTAGGTGTGGGAGAAACTGGCGCAAGTCACATGAGGAATAATAATACGAATAATTTACCTGAATGTAAACGATACGAGCTATCCATTAATATAAGCTCCCTGTATGCTCCCATGATAAAACATATAGCGCGTTATGCTCTGGAGCCGTGTAGTATTAATATTGAGTGGCACTCGTGACTGGACGCCAAGGAGGTTCGAAATGGTTTCTGCATTCGCATCAGGTTCTACAATATCCATACATATCTTACACACATGCTCCACTATATCACCCCTACTGTTATGGGTTGTACCAGATGAAGCTATCGATTTGAAAATTTAACTTTTTGGAAAAGGAAAAAAGTATTTCTTTCTTACATTTTCCAAGTGGAAATTTACGTCAGTAATCGAGAACAATATTGCGAGCCCACAATAATAGAGACTGACATAGGCAGCTTTTCAATGCCCAAGGCGAAGACCGATTCTACGTACTTCTATAAGTAGCCAAAAATTTTGGAATCTGTTTCGCTTTCCACGCGACACTTAATTGAATGACGATGTCCCAGTAAATAATATTTTTTTCTATATACCTTCAATGTTATTAACTATACAACTTCTATCTGGGGGGTATTGTATCATCCTTCTTTTCAAAGGATGATACAATGGAACAATATGTTACATTGAACAACTTCAAAACAAAAATTTTTGGAAGTATCATCAGGTATTCCTCAAGAATCCCACCTAGGATTTCTGGTATTTAGTATATTTATAAAGGACATACATAAATGTTTTACACATTAGAAGAAATTTCATTGATATTTATTTTGATTATAAAAATTTTAATAATCTTGTCGATTCCATTTACTGTACAGACTTTACTGATATAAATTGTAGACCTTATTATATTAGAAATAGACATATTTCTTACGCCCCAAAGTTCTCAACTAATTATTAAGGCAATTCTCATTTAATAAGATGCATAGGCTCATTTAATACTATTTGTGAACGAATTGATATTTTTAAGCATGAGTTCCTTATTCTTTAAGACATATCAGAGGTCTGGATTATTCGAAATAGTTTTTCCGTGGGCCAATATATATTTTTGCCAATATATAGTTTTGTATTATACAATATATAAGTATATTGTCTGTATAACAATTCATATCTTTTTCTTTTAAAACTGTAATAAATTGGTTGCGGACATCGGTGCCCGCTGTAGCCCATCAAAAATAACGTTGAACACCGGTGTTTGCTGTGGCCCTGCAAAAAAGAACATCGGACACCGATGTCTGCCTTGGCTTGAGTGGTACCGACTTTTTGGTCGAACACGAATTATGCCGAGTGACCGCCGATATATTTTTCAACGTGCAGTAACTATGATGCAATTGTGAAAATGAGTTCTCGCGGTAAATATTTGCAAGTAGCTGTGGCACAAATAAATAGTGAGGGTAAGTACATATAACCACAGTATATAGCTCTACGAGTACAGATATATGCTGTGATATAACTGTGCTGATTCCGTCATTTAACGGTTACTGTTGCAAGCAGATGAGTCACCAGAAGAAGAATCCTGCGATTCTAATGATGATCCTGTTTATATACCTGCCAGTAGCGGTACCGAATTTTCGGAAAACAGTGATTTGGATGTTCGTGGCAAGAAAAGGAAAATCCAACCTGATTTGGAAACTATAGATTGTTCAGTTGTTCCAAACAACAAATTAAGTTTACTTGAAGTATCTAATGCCTTAGATACTGTTATTGCCTGCCCAAGTACAAGACGAGATGATTTAATTGAATTGCCCATCGACGATGATGAACCAGAAATGCAATCAATTGATTATGAGATACTGACAGAAACAGTGTCGTCAAGCCCGATTCATCGTGAAATATTGCCTACTAAACTTAAAATTATTCAGCGTGATTTGAAGGAATCAGTTTGGGATCCACTAGGAAATAATTTAAATTTTGAAAAACACATTGGATCAGGTGTCGACCGCAATGGGTAGGTGCTCTGACAGGTGAATATTTGACAGGTGACAGCCTTTGCAATTCTATCTAGCTTTTGTAAATTTTGAAATTATCGATAAAATAGTTGACGAAACACACCTTTAAGCTACTCAGTTTGTTTTAGAGGCGACCAATGTGACCAATAGTTCACGTACACATTTGTGGGAACCTACACCTCGCAAAGAAATATTGCATTTTTTAGTTTGCTAGGATGCATGGAAATTGTTGGAATGAACTCTCTCCGAAATTATTGGTCAACGAAATGGCTCTTTAGAAATGACGTTCCCCCAGAATAATGGGTAGAAATAGATTTGAACTATTATTGAAAATGTTCCACTTTTCCAAGAACAAAGAATGTCCCGAGGGAGATCGTCTACACAAAATACAACCACTATTGAATAAAGTGACTAAGAATTTTCAAGAGATCTATGCACCTGATAATACATTTTGCATCGGTGAAACGTTGATACCTTTTCAAGGTAGATTACATATAAAGCAGTATATTATTCAAAAGGTACATAACTTTGCTGTGATAACGGATATACATGGAACTTAAGTATTTATGTAGGACAAGAGAAGGGTAATGATATTACAGTTCCTACTACCATCATGCTAAACCTAGCACAAGGTCTTCTAGGCAGTGGTAGAACTTGCGTTATTGACAATTCCTACACTAGCCCTGAATTGGCAAACATACTTTTAGATAATAGAACTCAGCATTTGGACATTGCGCAGAAATCGTAAAGGCAATACCAGGAACGTTATAGAAAAGAAGTTGAAGAAAGAAGAGATAATTGCAGAAGAGAACCAAAGAGGAATATGTGTACTAAAATTGCGTGACAAGCGTGACGTTTTGTTGTTATCAATATACCATTCCGATAGCACAGTTGGAATCACGCGCCATGGAAAAGCTGTAATGAAGCCTGAGTGCGTGATTGCCTATAATTCTGGAAAGAGTTCTATTGGTATATCCGACCAAATGTAAAGTTATAGCACTGTCGTGCGAAGAACAATTAGATGGTACATAAAAGTTGTCAGCGAAATATTTTTGGATACAGCAATTGTGAATTCCCACATTATTTACAAAACAGTAGTAGACACAGATATGTCGATAACTGAATTTTGAGAAAAAGTGATAGAAGAGTTGTCGCGATTTGAGGATACCAGACCACCCCTTGAAACTACAAAACAACCTTAAAATAAAAAAAAATCAAATTCTTGAAAGGATGTTTCAAAAGAAAGCAAGAAGGATTAGTAGATAATAATAAAGTGAAGAAAGTAATAACGTTCTATATAGAATGCGAAGGGCAGCCACGCATTTGCTTAAAATGTTTGCGCTTTTGCTTAAAAGTGATAGAAGAGTTGTCGCGATTTGAGGATACCAGACCACCCCTTGAAACTACAAAACAACCTTAAAATAAAAAAAAAATCAAATTCTTGAAAGGATGTTACAAAAGAAAGCAAGAAGGATTAGTAGATAAAAATAAAGTGAAGAAAGTAATAACGTTCTATATGGAATGCGAAGGGCAGCCGCGCTTTTGCTTAGAATGTTTTAATTCATACCACAAAAAATAAATTTTAATTTTTATTGCTATCTTAGACCTATTTAGTTTAAGTTTTATTTTTGCTATTTTGATTTAGTTATTAATTATTGTTTCTTATCAGTTATTACCTCCTAGGTAGTTATTTTTAATTTATCAGGCTGAATAAAAGTGGCGGAACATTTCCGATGTTCCAGACAACAGTTTTACAGTCAGAAGGAGCACATTTGATGCCACTGATACTTTTGATCTTGGGTAGAGGTTTCAAGATCAACATTGTTTTTGAAATAGAATCTATTTAAATATTTTAATTTTTCTATTTTTAACATAGGGTACGTAGAGGGATGGTGATTTTTTTTAACGTAGGATTTTCATAACAATAACATTCTTTATGTTCACAATCGAAACACTTATATTTAGGTATGTACGTACATACACCTCGAAGTTATGCCACTGAGTGGTTGAAGGACCTGACGCAATTTAAGCCCCATAAAAACAAAATGTCCGAGACCTTTCTACAAGTCGATTTTAACAGATTTTGAATTAAACTAAAACGAATAACTAAAGTGTATATAGAAAATCTGCAAAACAAAACAAAAGATAAGCCTATATAGGTACCTGCCAATCCCTACCTAAAGGGTCACCATTTAACTAAAATTATGATGATATCGATAACTTTTGGGAACAGCGGAATTATACTGTTAATATTATCAGAGAATATTATAACAGCGCAGTGGGTTGGCGGCTGGTTTTCCATTTGTTCGCATTAGGCCACAATGTAATTACTCGAGCTAGAATATCATAAATAGATAACTTTTATGGAGCGATCCATTACATATTAAAATTTATTTGACCATATATGAGCTATTATCAAGCACGAAATTGCTGTGGTTTTTATGGATGTTAAAACAAATGATCGATTAGGGTTAATGGGGACAGGCGGGAAAAACAGGATGCTCCCTTCAAAAAATAAATCATGAGCAGTATCTATTTGTGAAGTCAAATTAAATTTAATAATGACAAAACTACAGTAAATTTGATTTTATATTCCCAAAGATATACATTTTTAAAATTATCAGTAAAAAAGTTAATAAAGAAAAGAATGTGCTATGTAAATTAATACTAAACGATAAAGCGATATAGAGAGGTAAGATAAAAGCTCTTCGCCGATATGTGAAATTTAAAGACAATGTGGCCTAAGCCGTAGTAGTAATTTCTAGTGAATGGAAATAAGCTATTATTCGGTATATTTGCTATATAACGTCATTTATTTACGTTACAAGTTATTCTGGCATATATAGGATATATAAGTATAAAGATTTATATAGTTTTATCTTCTGGCATATAAAGCATATAAACAGTTATATAGTTTCTATATTACGGCATAAAAGGGATGCTGGCGATGGAACACAGGGAAGAATTATTATTTGGAATAACTATCGAAGAATGCCGAAAACTAGCCTTTCATTTAGCTGAGTTAAATCGTATTGGTCATCTATTTACAAAAATACATATATTGCTGGAAAGTGTTGAATACAGGGTTTCCTAAACACTTGCCGTTAAAGAAACCGGACGCAACGTGCAAGGGGATGTAACAAGATTTCTATAATCAAATATTTTACACTTCTTACATAATTAATTGAAAGATATCTCTTCACAAGAAGATAAAATATATAACGCTGATGAAACTGGCCACACCGTAGTTGTCAAATACGTTTTTAATATTATTGAAATGAAGGGCACACGACAAGTGGGAGATTTAGCATCTGATGAACAGGGCAAATTTGTTAAAACAGAAATATGCTCTTCTACAGCAGGAGCATATTATACATGCCCCCATGTTAATTCTCCTTGAATGTAATAGGTGAAAGTAGAGTAGAGTTAAATGATAAAGGATGGACTGATTTTTAAATGGTCTAAAATTTTGTGGAATTTTCGAAGGCTTCCAATGAATTACCGCTTCTTATTTTAGACGGGCATTTGTCGCATATCAAAAATTTGGAGCAGTTATATTACTCAAGGTATAATGGAGTGATTATTCTTTATTTTCTTCCTCATAAGACATACCGCCTACAATCATTTGATGTCGCATTTATGATATATAAAATACACCGGACTCTACATGATGCACTAAAACAATTCTTTCCAGTCTAAATAAAATACCATCGACTTCTAAATGTATATATCAGATGAAATAACTCCAAAGATGAAACTCCATCAGATGAAATTACTCCAGAAGAAATAATTAAGTCCGTCGTTGATCCCCAACCAAGAACGTCTGGAACTTACCATTCGAACTTTCCATTAGCAAGTTCAGATGCTCGTGCTCCATGTTCTTAAAATTGGGACTTATCGCATGTGCATAGGTCGATGATGATGATGACGACGAGGCATTACCGATTTGTAAAATGTACCAATAATTAATCTCAAGTTTTTTCTGAAGTAGCTACCATTTAAATATATAATCCCCGTTTACCCTATAAGGCGCGTGGCGCGCAGGCAAAATGGGGTAAGTTCCGTTTATGTAAATGATGTTTGTTAAAAGTGTATTCTCTAAACACGTTTTTTCATTTGTTACAAAATTTAATTGTAATAGCACTTAATACATGGATTGAATGCTATTCTGTATTTTCTTTAATTCTTATTTTCAAGATATTTTAACAGTTAAGTACCTCGTTTTGCTCACCTGTCCCCTATAACATTATTTCCGCAGAATTAGTTGCAAATAAAGTCCTTCTAGGTCAATTTTAAATGAAAGTTACAGTCTCTTTATCAGACCAGAATTTGCCTTTACCACTAATGGTAAGTACTGCAGTAAAGTTCTTCTTGGTCAAGTTTATCTAAAGTTATAATCTCTCTATCTGCACAGGATTTACCTTTGCTTTGGCTTTGTATTTGCACAAGGAGTGTCGCTCCCTCTGAATCTGCCATTTTCTCAAATATTGAATAAAATATGCCATGGACAATATTTCATTTAACAGCATACATACCGGAAGAGGAACATTTATAATTTACCACATAACAACCGAGAAAGAACCGAGACCTCAGCATTAAGGATTCTATGCTCTAGACTTGAAACATGTTAATAACTTAATTATTTATTTCAATAAGTGTACGTATAATATATGTATTTCATGAATTGCAAATGAAAATTAGAAATATCAGCACATTACTTTTTTGTCAAATGACTGCGTTAATTTGTAGTGAAGTAGAAGCAATTTCCCCCTCATTACATTAAGATAATGATATTTATTTATCTAAATTATCCGTAAATTATCCATTGTAGAATTAACTCACCATTAATATACACCGTAAAGATACTATTCTTTTTAGGTATGCATTGTTATTAAATTGTACATTCAGTTCTGCATATAGCCAAGCCCAAAACAAATCCCTTCTGAGAAACACGCCGTCGCGTCGTAAACAATTTTTCCAATACCAGGAGGCCTCAGAGCGGCAACCGAGAGGGAGACTGCTCAATCTTGTCCTAAACCTGCGTCATTAAGTACTAAGAGTACTCTAGAAACAAAGCCCTCGGTTTCCCTGGCGCTCCATTAGTAATGTCAATATATTTGGCATCCCTGCGATCGTATCTTCATCACTCGTATGCAGACTGAATAACCCGTGTTTATATATGTATATAATTGTTTAGTTAATGAACAAATATCAATAAACTTATTACAACCATAAGTCTCTGTACTTCTTTAAATAGGGTAATAAAAGTCTACATGTAAATCACGTGAGTCCTGGAATTAGCAACCGTCTCCACTCGTAGCTACTCGAGGCCCCTAGAGTCCTGATTGGAGGGAAAAGTGGTATATCTACAATATAAATAGAATTTGGCGCCCGAAGAAAAAACTTCGCACTGCAACAAACTGAAAGCTGACATTTATTTTTGATTAAATACATTTAGAGGACCTCTAGAGATTAAGGGATGAAACAAAGGCGATATAACAGAGGATGCGAAGCTAACCTATTCCTACATTTAGTGAGAAGATCATAATCGATTTTTACATCATCCAAAAAACCGATGAAGCCATCAAAAATAGATTCATTGAATGCACAAAGGAGGGAGAGAACATTAAAGGGTGTTTGGATATTACATTTTATAAGGTTATCATATAGATTGTTACTTGTTGCTTTATGTTTGGAACATTGAAAAAATAATATATATGATTCCTTAATAACTAATATATATGATTATCAGCATACTTTTAATAATGCAATTATCACAGTTTTCTAATGGCGCAACTTTTATTTTGCATAGATTAGCTGAAAGCAAGCGTGATCGAATTTAATAAGTATTATTGTCGTAATATATTTTCTTAGTGGGGTATAATTTTCTTGCCACAAATTAGAGACGATATTATGGTGGAACATTGTACAACAGGTGTGATAGTTCATATTTCACGTTTATATGCTCTCGCATAACAATTTTATGTAGGTTGACAAATATAAGATTGTTCCATCATATATTGGGCCGTGCCATATATCTCAACAAGAAGCAAATTAAATAAGTTTCTCGTCTGAGATAAAACGACGGACGACACCGGATCCTTAAAACTTTAAGGTCTAGGTATAACAGGGCGAGGGTGAGATGACTGTAAACATCTGACAAGTTTGAATTGATTAAAGGCCAAAAGGGCAACTTGAGTCTACTGAACTATTTAAGATGGGAATGATTGGAATTTTATCACCCTCTTTTGTATCCATAAGAAAACGCCTGCGTGTTAAATTATAAGAAAGATAAGTTTTTGGGCTCAATAAATCATCGATTTTAACAACTCTGCTGATGGAAATCTTGTTGTGTCTGCTCGTACTTACACTGGCTTGTTTATCTTCTTTGCTTCTTAATTAAACCTTACACGGATACGATAAAAAACACGCTTTTAAAATTATCTAGGACCACCTCGATATCTATTTGCTGTTATGATCTTGCTATTATCACTAAGATTCCTTAATTTCTGCGATGCAATATACTCCTCACACTCATTTCTACTTTAGTACCCAAACAATTGCTATTATTTTTACTATTTTATTTTATTTAATTTTCTTTTCGAAAACCTCTATACAAGTGACAAATACGTACTCTCTTTTCGTCATTATGCATTATTAAGGAAGATCCCTCAAAAAAACAAAACACCACTTCCTTGGTTTCGCATCCATTTCCTTCTATAGATACTATCTGCTAACCAATTACGTATCGCCATGATTTATACTTCAGATTTACATTTAAACGTACGTTAAAGATACGTTAGATTTACATTTATAATATCTTTGCATAGTTATTCAACAAACTTTGTACTATTATATTTACTCCACTACGATTTTGTATGGATACTTCTATTTTGCTTGTGGTCAGTCAACCATACTCTGGTCTTTGGCACGAGATTAAATAATCTGCATACCTATTTTTGAGGGTACTCCATTGATATTTAGTAGAATAACTTGTCGAAACTATTTTTGTTGTAGCTTTATTAGCTTTAAAGTTCTTTGCTATTAATATTTATGTTAAAATTCGTAATCGGCGTTTGTGGAAAATGTGAAAATAATATCAGTTTTATTACATATCGAAAAATCAACCGTATCAGAAATGCAAGGGGTAATCGAAATTTTGTTATTTATTATCTTTTAAGTTAACTTATTTTTAAAGTTTGGCGGTACATTTTTCTTAATAAGTATCATGTTTATTATTAATCTCATTTTCCTGCTTCAAGCAGCCATGAGTTTTGTTAAAAAGGTACGCCAATGATTTTGCATTTCAACATCAGCAATCAAGTTGCGAAAATAACGTCCTGTACTTTTCCAAAAGCGTATTTGTTACATGACGATTCAATTCACTCAATTCTAATTCAGTCAATACTGCAAAGGGAAATTTTATTGACATTTTTTATTAATCATTTTATATGGTATAATTTCTTACTGAGAATTACTGCTTAGGATAATAAAGTATCAGCTTTAGAATTTGTTACGTAGAGCAGTGGATAATGTACTTGTACTCAAATTTTATTAAATCCCCCATATAATATTCTAGTTTAAATTATAACTTATAACGCAGGTTGATGTCTGGTTACACAGACAAGGACCATAATGTTGCCATTATCAAATTACTACTTCATCATAATAATTATCTTAATGCCCTTCTTGAGTGCGAGCCTGTAAGTACCCTGCAGGCAATAAGCTGAGCTAGCCAGGTAGTTATTGTGAGTGACCTAGATATTGCCCTGCGTTTACCTACTAATGTTTTGGAAACAGAATTAAATTATTTTCCGTATGCAGAAAATATTAGAACTTCCTTATATGTTTATACTTCAGTATGTAAACCTTAATTTTATATCAAATTTAGCTTGTAACAGTGCCCACATTAGACGGCACATTTATGGATTCATTTCAGCCCGAGTACTATATTAACAATAATTACAATAAAATGTAGGATCAGTATTCTGAGTTCATATTATGATTACTTGACGTGATGATATTTGATAATTTGTCATCATAATCTCTAGTGTACTATAAATGCAAATAAAAATAAATGAAGCCAACTAATCGAGACCAATTCTCGCTATCATTTCTGACATCTACTTCATTTCTCGAAAATTTTAAATATCGCATTTTAACTCATTTTTATTTGGCGGAAAATTACGGAGCAGATTTTAAATCAAGGCAGTTGGAGGCGATATTAGCGAGTGGCAACATGCGGACGCCATTAGAAGGGTTCCTCGATGAGTCTAAGCCTTTATCACTCATTTCATTACATTTATTTAGCAGTGGTTTGTCAGTAGAGCAAGGGCATTTGGGATGTTTGTTATGTTCAGTTTAATATCTGCTCAGTTTAGAGTTGATTATGCATTGTGAACAGCTTGTTTTATGACATAATTTGTTAATGGTATGTGACGTTTAATTTTCAAGCGCTTGCAAAATGGAATAATTAATAGTACTAACTGAGGAAAACCTGTGGATGTTACATTTACAGGGATACATTTTTAGAATTTTTAAAATTTTTGTGTCTATCTGTCTGTTTGCTAGTTTGTTCCGGCTAATCTTCGAAACAGCTGGACGGATTTTGACGGGACTTTAACTAGCAGATAGCCGATGTTATAAGGAGTAACTTAGGCTACTTTTAATTTAGAAAAAGAATTAGGGTTCCACGCTAAAAAATAAAATCCATGAAATTGTCAACAAAATTCTATTCAAATAGGGAAGTATACAAGTATACTTAATATCACAAAGACTGCCTGTCGCGCGGGCTCAGAACGCGCGAGTGGTTTTTGCTATGTTAGGTTCCCGTGAACGAAGTAACAGATAGTCATAATATAAATTTAGAAAACTGATCCTAATTTTATTGTTTGAATAGTACGCGGCGCTTAAATACATCCATATATATGACCTTTGTGGGCGTCTCGCTGTTAAAAGCTGTATTTGATATAAAATTAAGGCTTACGTACTAAAGTTTAAAAATTCCGGGGCACTCAAAAATCGTCATGCACTAAAGTTAAATAACGAGTTACGCATATAGTGGAAGAGAAGAGACATATTGTGATTTTTTTAAAATATTTTTCAATAAGGTTTTGAAAGCTTATTATGACGAAGCGGATTAACTTACTAGCTTTCTCTATTAACTTACTCTATTAACTTACTCTATTATTAACTCTATTAACTTACTCTATTAACTTACTCTTTCTGCAAAAACTAGCTGGCTGACTATTGGTAAAATATAATACTGTAAAATTAATAAAAAATACTTGTTCTACAAAATATTTTGAAAAACATCAAAAAATCGCTAATAATTGTCTATATCCACCATACGCTTAACACTTTTATAACTTTAGTGCCCTTCTGTACATGACAATTTTTGATGGCCTAGGGACTTTGTAACATTAGTATTAAAGCCTTAATTTTATGTTAAATTCAGCTTGTAACTGCGAAACCCCCACAGAAGTCACAAAAAGTATATTTATGTTATTGTTGATTTTATCTAGTCCCACTTTTAACCAAGTCGTCTTGTCAAAAATAGTTATCTAACAATTATTCTATGAATTATTGTCAGTTGGTTCATTATTGGAAATATAAAGACGTTGTTTTGTATTCTGTTGAACCGCACTTTACAATAGGACTCGTATATTAAATAAGAAAGTATTGCGGATAACTACCTCCCTTTCATAGTTGCCTCAGAGAACAACGCACTACATTTACACAAATTTAAACTATTCGCACTATTTAACTATCCCGAGTAATTGTATTATATAAGCTGAAAGGCCGGAATTGTTTCAAAGCCTCAGCGAATCGCAACTTCACGGCATATTTTTACTCAACTCAATAGCGAGCCTCTAAGTTCCAGCGGTCAATTTATACAAACAAATGTAAACACTAAACTCGCACAGTTGAATTCAATATAGAGACATACAAAAACGTTATTAAGAAAATGGCACGGGTCCTTATATTTGAATTTTATTTCATAATTATTATAATATATATATATATATATATATATATATATATATATATATATATATATATATATATATATATATATATATATATATATATATATATATATATATATATATATATATATATATATATTGCGCTGAATGTAATTTTGCCTTTGTAAGAAGGCAGTTATTATAAACAATGATTTTAAAAATAAATTAAAATCATATAATTTGATGTCGGTTTAAAGATACTTACTGTTTCTTTACTTAAGGTCAGGAAGATTCTCTTGTAAATGGGTGCCAGTTCTTATGAAAAATTATTTTAAAATATCAGGATTTATATATATATATATATATATATATATATATATATATATATATATATATATATATATATATATATATATATATATATATATAGAAACACTTGTGCTCTTTGTGTTGGTAATCAAAAATAATTTTTTTTATTAATTTTTATTATATTTTGATTTTTAATAAAAAGTTATCAGAGAAGGTTCAAAGTAAGCGGTATCTTTCAATTTTTTTATTTTATTAAAATTTGAATGTATTAAGTAAAACTTGAAAATCAATTATTGTTATTGTGAAAGATTATCTTAAATTTATATTATAAGTGTGATATTCAGCATATTATGAATTTTAAATTATTTTAGTGTTAAAGAAGATAAAAAATAGTTATCATGATATTAGACATTAAATTATTTAAAATTTTATGGAAATATTATTGTTTATCGACTTTCAATAGTCTTAAACTAGCCTGTTCTATTCTTAACTTCATATTTCTATTTATAACTTAATATTTAGGTACATGGGATATTAAATCCTAGTCCATACAATACCTCCTATGTTTAGATTATTTTCTAGATAAGTTAATTCAAGTCAAGTTATTAATATTGATGTTTTATTACCTTAGTATAACGTTATTCCAAAACTCTCAAAATTTAAACACTCCCGCACTGGACCTCTAGCTGCACTCTAAGGAAGCTGGGTAGGAATGTTCTTCTGCTACACTCGTACTAGCGGCTTGGGTCATGAATGGAAGTTGCTAACTAACCTGCTTTATCACACTCTTTTATTTTTATTTCATTTATTTAAACACCTTTTTAAAACGAAGATTAATAGGGAAGTAGATCTCTAAGAAACTGTCTAGGGCTTAATCCTCGATACACTATTTGTAAATTAAATTACCTTTAAATATTACATAAAGTAACAAGATAAATAACAAAAATTATTTGAAAACACATTCAATGTTGTTTGATGGAAATTTGTCTATTAATCTGGACTTTTAATAGAAACTTTTACTTGATTTTCTTAGAAAAAATATCCCCGTGGTGACCTTGTTTGATGCCTTAAGCTAACTCTTTCTATCATTAGTTAAAATGTATATGGGGTTATTTACATAAGGGAATGTTCACAAAAGGTTGGTTTTAACTTTTAACTACATACTATCACTTAAATTACTAGTAAAATTATCTTTGAGAATTATTTACACAAAGGCACGCGAGGACGCGTGTTATAATGTTGAACTACATTTTGCGACTCTTTAAAGCTTTGTTTTCCGTTGCCAGGGGAAAGTATATCGGAAAACAAATGCAATTACTGCATTGGATGTATTTTTTGTTGATCTTACTATATGATAGCCTATCAAATTCTGTTTCTTATAATACTTTTCTATATTTCCTCTGCCTCTGTTTTGAAATAGTATGCTTCAACGTACTCTCTATCTGACTCATTCTATTTGATTTAATTTATATTTTATGGTGTTTGCCTATTTCTTACAGCTGCTACTAGGTCTGGTTTTTTCATTTATATCAATATATATATATATATATATATATATATATATATATATATATATATATATATATATATATATATATATATATATATATATATATATATATATATATATATATATATATATATATATATATATATATATATATATATATATATATATATATATATATATATATATATATATATATATATATATATATATATATATATATATATATATATATATATATATATATATATATATATATATATATATATATATATATATATATATATATATATATATATATATATATATATATATATATGTATATATATATATATATATATATATATATATATATATATATATATATATATATATATATATATATATATATATATATATATATATATATATATATATATATATATATATATATATATATATATATATATATATATTAGCATTGAAATTCTTTGCTATTCATATTTGTTTTGTGAAAAGTAATCTTGGGTTTGTAGCATTTCATTACATAGAAATAAGCAAATAGACGAATAAGAAGGAAAACACACTTACCAGTGCTATATCTGGACACACATACGGAAATGAACCACTATACACATGAAAACGAACCACTTATATATATATATATATATATATATATATATATATATATATATATATATATATATATATATATATATATATATATATATATATATATATATATATATATATATATGTATAGATAAAACGCATAGAATCATAATATACCTACCTACGACATAACCAAACTAGGCCGTGTGCAACAGACCAAGACTTCAAATTTCATGACTAAGCCAAATAAAGACAGAGCGTTATAGTGGTATAACGTGGTATAAGTGGTATGACTTACTCGGTGATATTCTATTGAAACACAATAAAATAACTATCGCCAAAATCTATAAATAGCCTATCGA
The DNA here is from genome assembly GCA_964058915.1 of Tetropium fuscum. Lineage (NCBI taxonomy): Eukaryota > Metazoa > Arthropoda > Insecta > Coleoptera > Cerambycidae > Tetropium > Tetropium fuscum. The sequence goes on along the minus strand of CAXKVY010018537.1, from coordinate 135,892 downwards.
AAAAATAGCTTCGACATGTCACTATATGAGTTATTATCAAAGACAAAAACTTATTAAACTATGTCTCATTAAATGTACACTGAAGCATCTCTGGAAACGGTATGCGAGATTACAATCTCGGAGCAAAATGCGTTGGTCGATCGGTCACCGCCCCCGCTAAAATGGTCAAGTAGTATGTGTCCAAGCAAAAATTATGTGTATTCAACGACGCAAAGATTATAAATTTAATATGTGACATGTTTTAAATAATAAACTGTAGTGAAAATATAAAAATAATAAATAATGATAATACATGATTGGTTGGCAGGTAACTATTATTATTAGGATAGACAATGTAACCAAGGAAGTGTGTTTTGTTTTATGTGAATAGACTTCCTTCACTACGCATGTAGTAAAATTTAAGTAAATGTTTTAAATTTGGGCATAACAACAATCACCTGTATTTCCAAGATGTTATGTTATATAAAATAGTGAATTTCAAGAAGTAGTGGTTTTAAGCAAGCCGTAAAATACTATCTAGGGTGCCCTAGATACGTATGTTGCAGTTTTCGTCCCATCCAGAGAAAGCTTTCAAAGCTGTAAAATAGCATAACAACAAGGTAATAAAATATTTTCAAGAAGACATCTCATAAATTCCATGACAAGTGTTCCTGTTTTCGCTGTGATTTCTCTTGAGCTATTAACACAACCAAGTATTGCAGGTTTTCAGTTTCAGCAAAACACCAGTAGGGGTCTCCAACATAATGCAACAGTGTCTTACGCGTGTGATAGTTTTGTGTTTACAAGTATTAACATTGACAATAAAAGGTAACAAACAAAACAGCATTTTTATAATATTTGTTATAAATGATACCAATATTGCTTAATTTTAAATATGTCTCATATTGTACGCCCAGGATTTTGATATATCATGTTCATTGTAGTTTAAGTTATAATAGGATCTCAGGGTAGACACTATATTTTTGTCCAATATTATTGAATTGCCATTCATAAATCACTATTAAAAATAAATACAGGAGAAATTGGTCTGCATTTAGGAGTGATTTCTTCCACCCCATCTCTGAGATAAGCTCAGAATATGTTGGTGGTGGGGGGGGGGTTAGAACTCTCTTTGCTTCACTACTATAGTCGCTGCTAAATATCATGTGTTGATTAGTGTGTTCATAACTTAGCCAAACATGTGACTCGTCACAAATTCTAATTTGACATATGTGGGAGATAATCAGTGATTTATCGCGTTTATTTTTCAAAGCATGCAACAAATATTTACAATTATTACGTCATATATCATGAACATCAAAGACGTGTAAGTTCATACCCATGTTCATATTTAAATACAAATAAAATTTTTTATTAAATAATTCTTACTATATCCTGTGAATAGCATAAAACAAACCGTTTTCCGATCTCCCTGTGAAATAAACTCCCTTGTAGCCCACCTAAATTCCCCAGGGCGTTCCACAAATAAGAAATTCAATTACTTTGTGTCGACAATCTCTATGGAGCGAAACGCATTTAAACTGTATGGCAAAGCCATCTGAGCATATAAACTCTACCGTTGCCAGTCCGGGGTTTTATGAATATGGCGCCAGATTATCCTGCAGATACCTGCATACAACTCTTTCCAGATTATAACACTCCCGTTAAAGTAAAGTCGATGTACCGGATACGGCCGCTGCAGAAACGTGAGAGTTGGAGCTCCACCAAAACCAGGATGGCATGAGATACTGGTGCAAGAGGAATGTGACATAATTAACGATTTTTATGAGGGCTCTGTCGCTGACAGCGAGAAGTGGGGAAGGGAATTTATAAGCGAGTTCAGACTAATTTGAATGTAGTGGAGCAGATTTTTGCTTCCATAAAAATTCAGTAAACCTATAGTAGGAGGAGCACTTCCATAAATACAATTATGCATATTTTATATTAAGTAAATGAAAAAAAGGTGATATGCAATTATTATTTTAAAAACTCTATACCTAGAGAGATAATAAGAAGTGTAAAAACAAGTTGAATTTATTATAAACTTTAAATATAAATAATAATTTTTTGAAAATCCTCATTTCTTTAAGTGATTAGAGTTAAGATTAAAACATGTTAATATTTATTTTATTTTACAAAGTTATGTTATATATCGAGGACAATTTTTAGTCCAAGTCTCGATCACCTAGCAGCAGTTGGTTTAACTCCCCACTGGCACTGGTGAGAAATAAATTTTAAGTAATTTATCCCCAAGATCTAAACTATAAAAATATGCCTGTTTTAATTGGTTAATAAAGTGGTTTTAATTAGTTAATATAGTAAATTGTATTTCGGTGATAATAATAAAATAATTCTAAATTTGGTACATATTTCCTTAGTATGTTAAAAGATGGTGTACATTTCTATAGATATATAAATAATTCGATTAATCCTATTTTAGGATTTACAACTCTCATGTTTGCAATAAATACTGATTGGTTGGGACGTGTTCTTGATGATTTAGAGCTATACATTTCACGTTCTCATTTGGAAAAGATCCTCTTATTTTTCTCATATTACGTAAATGGAGAATACGAAGAAACTCATAGGTAATAAATATATACAGAATGTGTACCCATTCGCTTTCATAAATTACGCTTCTCCAGAAGCGTCTATCGTGACAAAGTACATTATTATCCGAAACCAAGACTATTACCCTTGCTACCATTACATTTCGAACGCATAATGGTTGTCGTGCTGACTTATGTTTTGCCTCCAGCATTATCCTTAACCTCGCAATACAAAAGAGCCAAGTCAACATTGAATTATGGAATCTACTTCCAGGAGACTAGATGGATAAAGCCAAATCCCGCGTGATTGATACCCTTATGATGTTTATTCAATACTCCCTCACATACACTCTTTGTTAAAGGATGAAATTCATTTACTTTTCCATCAGCCATACGAGAAGCGCCTCCTTCCCCACCCACCTATGAAGACGCGCTTGGAAATTGATATTTTCTTATTCCCTTTAAACTAACAAGAAATTGCCATACTTAAGGGATTTAGTGGCATCGCTTCCGGTTAAATTATATCAATTTGTAACTTAAAAAATTTATTTGTTGTAGAACAAGGCGAGAGAACGGCCTACGGTGCCGCAGGGATGAGATTTCTGAATGCAGAATAATGACTGATAGTAATCAAATATCATGCTACTTAATTAATTATACAAAGATTCTAAACAAACTCCTATAAAAGTAAATATATAAATAAAAAAAAGGTTTATTGCGTAATATTTTTCTAACATAATAACTTCTAGCAACGTCTAATATTAGCTTGAAGAATATTATAAAACATATTATATCCTGGAAATATATGGCTAGATTGAACAATAGACGTTTCTGCCAGGATTTCAAAATAAATTTTGGCGTTTTAGCTAATTGCCCTGTTCTATATAAGTTTATTTATGTTAATTTTCAGTATCTGAAATCATTTAGGCAAAAGTGGGATTGATGTAAGTCTAACACTGAATTCATAGGTGTAGAATATACTAGATGATTTCCGGATCTTCTACCTGAATATTATTTAAATTTAAGTATTTTCCATATTGAAATATATCTATTTTAACATTTTCAGGTCTATTCGTTTTTAAATAAACATATTTCAATAATATATGTAAAATATTTAAATTTGAATAATAAAGTTTAACCCGTCTTACCTATAATATACCATTTATTAGTCTAATGCAAATGGCAGTCAATTAATATTTCAAAGTATTTTACTGATACTGACTTGTTTTTTGTAATTAGGTATTTTATGATCGATTGTCTTATTACACTTTTTATTTTAGGCTAAGCCCGTTCTCATAATAAATTATCGCATCATCTTCAATGATAGATAACATTTCATTTATGACGGGGGTTGTGGATAATAATTAGCTAATAAATTAGAGGTTCTCGTAGCACTTAAAATATCCTTAGAATGTATCACTGTTCCAGGCAGAAAAATCACAGCTGGACAATTATTGATTTTATTTCTACTGTTATTTATATCTTATTGACCGGTCAGCAGTACCGAAAGAGTACCGTAGAATAAATAACTAGACTAAATAAACCGTAGAAACAGAAAACAATAAGTGGCAGCTGTAAATTCTGTTAATCAGACTTGACACGCAATGAAATAAGACAGGTTTTTTTATAAAAACAAATATATTACAAAAAAATATATGGTACCTATAGTATAGGTAATCTGTAATCTGTTCGGAGTGCAGATCAAAGATCCACCACACTTAGGTCCCATTGGGCCCTTTGTGCTTCCTCCGTGAGAGAAATGTCTCTCTAGGCCATCGACCAGCCTAATGTTGTAAAAAAGGTGATGATGTTGCCTAGGGGCGTTTCCTCAAATTGGCCCCTAGACATTGACAGATACTTCCTCGCTGTCGCTTCGCTGGGATATCTCAGGAGATTTTTGGCTAGCTGACAGCTACTTGTTTCATCCCATAACGTCTTAAATTTCTTATGTGTGTTTTTTTCGAGTTTCGCTACAATTGGTAGTGTACTTGAAGGACCAGGCCTAAGGATTTTAGGCTTAGAATGTATCACTGTTCATGCCCAGTTTGCCTTCTTGACCAATTTGACAGCTTCTTTATTGACGTTGCATGGTTTTTACTCAACATAGGTAGATGTTATTCATCTGACAAGCTCTCACAAGTGCTTGGTGACATTCCCATGTTGACCCTTTAGTTATTTTATAATTTTTCAGGGCCAGTACTAATTGTCTACTATCTGTGCAGATTCTGATTGTCTTGTCCGTTATTTCACTGAGAGCAATGTCTTCTGCGGCTATGGTTATACCTGCGAGTTCTGTTCGTACTACACTGTTCCTTTCTTCTTCTTCGATCCGTCTGTGAAGACATAGTTTACACCTTCAACAGCGGTCTCATCTTGATCAGTAGTTTGTATGGTGTAAGGTTTTTCAACGACAAGCCCAAGCAAGAGGGCTGAATACCATCTCCATATGCCTGTAAAAAGTGTATCGCTTTGACAGCCTCAGTCCACAGGCGGCGTTTAGTTTGGCCACAGCTCATGTTTGGTAGTAGGCCAACGGATTTGCGGCGAGTCATGGTAGTCAAACCCACTTATTCTAGATGTAGATCTAGCGGTGGTAGACACAGCTCTACCTCAATTGCTCTCGTTAGTGTTGTTCGCATAGGTTCCCGTTATGCTCAAACAGGCAACAGTGATATGTTGCAGGTGTCGATTTTTCTGACATATTTTAATTGAGATGCGGCTTACCTTTTGAGCGTGTGATTTAGACCACGGGTTGAGATGCTCTGTCTTCGTTTTGCTAGGCATGTCATTTTACTACAGCATTGTCTTTGTCTTTGCATATATGTATATATATATATATATATATATATATATATATATATATATATATATATATATATATATATATATATATATATATATATATATATATATATATATATATATATATATATATATATATATATATATATATATATATATATATATATATATATATATATATATATATATATATATATATATATATATATATATATATATATATATATATATATATATATATATATATATATATATATATATTTGTAAACTCAACCCACGCCCTTGCGTACCACAAAAATACTAGTATTAAGACAATAAGAATTAAATGTAGCCTAAAGCCTGTCCCATTGCTAAAATAGGCGACTTAAATCGACATAAATCCTTTCCGCGAAAAATAATTAACTTGATACAGCAAAGGTTTAGGCAGGTTAATACGTATAGGTTAAGAAGGTAAAAGTTACACTACCCTATGAAACTTCACCAGACCCGTACTAAAACTGAGGTAAGAAATTTAACTTATTCTCTGCAGGGGTATGAATTCAAATGTATTTGTGTTACTGGAGCAGATTATAATTCCGTTACAAACTTACTTTTAGAACCTTAATAAACTTAATAAAGGGCCAATAGAAAATTAATTATTCCGTATAGTATACTTCATGGAATCGTTCTAACTGAACAGAAATCAAGGGTCTTTGGATAAATGACACCCCTTCTGGAACTTCGTCTTCTTCTCTTCTTGTTCTTCCAATATTGCATTTCATAAGATGTTTTTGCAATCTGTTAAGTTATTTTAAATTTCATTTTGTTCAAGTTATTCTATTTATCAAACTTTTTTATCTTTTTCTTGGTATTTTCAGCGCTATTCTTCTTCTTTTTTCCTGATATATTTCCTCTATTGTTTGGAAGTGATTACTGACCGTACATTCCCTGTCTGACTTTTTCCTTTTAATGGATTATCGATGATATAATTTTTAGCTACATCTTCCCTTTATCGTCCCATCTTCCTTCTTTCTGGTGTTTTCCGTGAACTTTGTATCCTAACTATCGTCTAAGTACCCAATATTTCTTAGATGTAGCTCCTCAATTGCCTTTTTCATATCTTCTTCAGAATATCGAAATATCTAAAGAAGTTTTTTTTAATTTGACGTTTAATTTAATTTCAAAAAACTATCTCCAAAAAAATAAACCGCGCTACAACCAATGATTGCCACCCTCTGGAAACATAAGTGCTATTGGAAAACATAAGTGTTTTAATGATGTTTTTGTTTCACTTCATGAAAACTTTCAAATATATCAGTTAGCAAAAGTTTTCATCTGACGATCCGCCACAGCCGTATAGAAAAATCAATTTCCTTCTACGATAAATATTTCGCAAATCTACTAACTAGAGCTGTGCGCTCTGCTCCAGTCGCGAGTTGTCAATAATTCACATATTTCATGCAAAGCCGAATAATTTCTGGAATATACAGAAACTCATACAGAAAGTTGCATATTTTAGTCGAAAACTTTTTCGATATCGCTCAGATATTGAATATATAAGGCGTATAAAATCAAAAGTTTGCTGCTGAGTTAGATAGGATCGCTATAAATAAAATATTAACTTGCTTAGTCCTGGTGGATATGTTGAGTTGCACTATTTTTTATTGAGTTGTTAATTTTATTGGTATTTGGGTTCTATGAAATGTTTAATCAAATTAAATTAATTCAACTATTATATGCAATTTGGGATATAAGCCAGAAGAATAATAAAAATCTAGCAGCCACAAAAATGGACGCATATCGGCAGCAACACTGTCACAAGTCACTAATCGAATACGGTTTTTCAACAAAACCAAACCAAAGACCATGAAACTTCAGAAGCCGCTACTCAATTTCTCTTTACAATAGAATAATAAATAATAATTTTATTATTTATTAATACTATATTACGCCAATTTTGAAGATAATATGACAGTGTTGTCAAAAATGTTAACATTATGACAGTCGAAAATGTTAACGATTTTGAAAATATGGCGATGTTGCTGTACAAAGTAGTCTTATTCAATCGATCTAACTTCAACGGAACTTTATAATATTGGTTGCAAAAATAGCCAAGATATTACTGGATTGGAACTAAACAAGTTTTAATAACTTGTTGTAAAAAGATCTCATTTCTCAAATTTCGACATGGCAATATCGTGCCATATAACTTTTCACTATCTGCATTCGTCACAAAATTATGTCCCATATTGCCTTGGAATTCTTGTCAAAAAAATCGGAATTATTAATTTCCTTTATTTTATAAGTCATTCCTGATTTTTGTAAATTAAATGAATTTTACATGTGGTGATTTATCGAACGGAGGCAATGGCGATTCTAAATTGCCTTCCTTTCCAACAGCCAGTTGAACCATATATTTTCGCGAGCACTCATATCTAATTATGTATCTATCTTAATTGTTAAAAAATGCATTAAACACACTAATAATTTAAAAATATTACGAGGATTCACATATTATAAACAAACCTATAAACAGACAAGATTGACACGTATGACAGTGTTTCTGAACCAAGAATTATTTTTGACGTATTTTTCTCTGGCAGCAACATAGTCATAACTCATTTATGACTGTGTTATAATGCAGTATGTTAAAGAATCTTGGAAGTTTACGACATATCACGCCATCTACCTTATTAGACTTAAATTAACCTTACGACAGGTTTACTGAATTTTATTTAATTTCGTACCTGATCTACCAAAAATCAGCAAATCCATAATTTTCGGACTTATGACAGTGTTGCTGCCAACGTGCGATACATACAATTTAGTACTGTTGCAATGAATAAAATTATACATTTTTTTGTAACTATATTATATCAATTTTAGAGATGACGAAAGCGATCAAGCTATTGCACGAATTTTTCTCAAAGCCATATTCTCAAACTGCTGCTCAAGTTGACGAGGAAGCCAGAAATAATAAATACATAAATAAATAAATATACAGTTACAAACATACTGAAGATACAGTTTTTGCTGTATATATGGACTTTTATGGTAGTAGACCCCGAATTATAATAATTATTAGGATTAAAAGCGCAATCCTTTATGAATAATTTGACACACGAAAATATAATTAATGTCAGCTTAATTTTGACAGCTTCGTGATTTTCGGTGTACTGAAATTTCTGTTGGGACACTTTTTCGTAGGAACATCCATCCCCCATGTTGATCTGGTCATGGCAAATTTCTGGAGTGCTGAAAAAGCGTAATTTAAAATTTCACAGAAAATTAAATTTAAAAATTAAATCCAGGCCAGTGACGAAATGAACTCTAAAGAATGCCGTAAACTTTTTACTTGTGTTATTTTCATTGTTCCTCTGATTATCTGGATAGAACAGGGCAATGAGTCGTGAAACACAAAGCTAATCTAGCCTAAATGAAGTGTAGTTTTTAATGATTTTAATTAAACCTCGGAACTGGATCGTTATTATTCATTCCGGGTGGTATTTTGCAGTGCCGGAGCTTCGATTAAGAACATTTTGTTACAGCTGCCCTACAAATAGCCTGAATTAAAGCAAATCTATATAGAGAAAACAGAAACAGCCTCAATTATCCATGTGATCTGCTTATTTGATTTTTATTCTTGACTAATCCAGTAAATAAAAGTGTAACCACTGGTGTTTTGCTCTGATTGGACGAGGTTAAAATGAAAGGGAGCGTCTTGGGTTTGCAAGAATATGTAGGTATACATACATGTCATACATATATACACATATGTACACACATGATGGGTTCGTCGCGTATGCTTTAAAGTTAGACGGGAAAATCTTGATATTGATACATTTGTAATTATCTTACCTCATGGACTCTCATGTCGATGTTAATCCTGGAACATCTAAAACCCCACATAACCACTAAGATTCACAAGCTAACTTTATCCTATAATACTGAATTTCGTTGGTCGAGAGATTAACTCAAATTACTTAAAAACCATGACATATATATATATATATATATATATATATATATATATATATATATATATATATATATATATATATATATATATATATATATATATATATATATATATATATATATATATATATATATATATATATATATATTTATATATATATATATATATATATATATATATATATATATATATATATATATATATATATACATATATTTATATATATATATATATATACACTCCCCGGCACAAAATTCCGTCACCCTAAAATTTTGCCCAATTTTGATGTTTTATAACTTTTTTATTTTTCATCTGATTTTCATAAATTTTTTACCAGTCTGTAGATCAGTTCATTGTGTGTCTTTTTAATTATTGTAATAAGTCATATTTTTCGTCCAGGCAATATTATACAGGGGTAAATCAAAGTGTTGTTTTTTGTCGTAAACTCAAAACACCCTGTGGAAAAATTGAGGCGAATAATTTTGTTTACAAACTGTTTGCTGCCATCTTAGACGTATTGTAAATATTTTGTTTTTTGATTCATCCCATTATCTCATTTCTTCTGCGAGCAGCAAAATTTTAAATGAAACGCTGTTAATTGTATCATTTTTAATTAAAAAACATCGACGTTGGCTAAATATGCGGTTATTGTGACAGAATATTTGACAGTACAGTTAATTTAGTGTGTTGTCATCATGGTAACCACAGCAGACGTAGGTAGAATTGTTGCCTTAATAGAGGATGGCCGCAATAAGAGTTATGTCTCCCGTACTCTGGGAATTGCGCGGTCTACAGTTTGTGATGTTTGGAATAGGTATCTACAGACGGGAAACTTTATTAGGCGGCAAGGCTCTGGCAGAAGGAGAATGACCACTCAAGCTGATGATCACTTTGTCATTATGAGTTCTTTAAGAGATCGAAGAGCTACTGCTGTGTATCTAAAAAATTACTTGCAAATGGTACGTCGAGTAAGTGTAAGTGAAAGAACGATACGTAGAAGATTGTTAGAAGCAGGATTGCATTCACGAAGGCCAGCAGTATGTCCAAAATTGCTTCCTCGGCATCGACAACACCGACTGAGATTTGCAAGAGCGCATGCTGACTGGACTGTAGAACAGTGGGGAAACGTACTATTCACAGATGAATCCAGGGTTTGTTTAAGGTCGCCGGATGGTTGTGAACGGGTATACAGACGTAGAAATGAAAGATATGCAGACTGCATCATATCTGAGCGACTGCAATATTACGGTGGTTCAGTCATGGTTTGGGCGGGTATTTCTACCGATGCACGTACTGACCTTGTATTTGTTGAAAATGGAGCACTAACCGCCCACCGTTACATTGAGGAAATCCTCCAAGAAATTGTTGTTCCATTTGCTCCTTTCATTGGGAACCAATTTACATTAATGCATGATAATGCTAGACCTCACGTTGCACGGGTAGTGAGCGAATATCTGGATGAGGTTGGACTTCCAAGATTGGACTGGCCCGCATGTAGCCCGGATCTCAACCCAATCGAACATCTTTGGGATGTTCTTAAAAGAGCACTCCGTCGCCGTCCTGTGCAACCACTAACCTTGCAAGACTTACGGCTGGCGCTGACAGAAGAATATCAGGCTATTCCTCAAGACAGAATAAGTAATCTTATTAATTCGATGCCACGAAGAATGCAAGCTGTCATTGCTGCGAGAGGAGGACATACACGTTATTAAAATTTGTCTTTGTTAATTAATTTTGTGATATACCTAGTGGATGTTTTTGTTAATAAAAATAAGCTTGAAATCAGCGTTTCATTTAAAATTTTGCTGCTGGGTGTTTTGAGTTTACGACAAAAATCAACACTTTGATTTACCCCTGTATAATATTGCCTGGACGAAAAATATGACTTATTAAAATAATTAAAAAGACACACAATGAACTGATCTACAGACTGGTAAAAAATTTATGAAAATCAGATGAAAAATAAAAAAGTTATAAAACATCAAAATTGGGCAAAATTTTAGGGTGACGGAATTTTGTGCCGGGGAGTGTATATATATATATATATATATATATATATATATATATATATATATATATATATATATATATATATATATATATATATATATATATATATATATATATATATATATATATATATATATATATATATATATATATATATATATATATATATATATATATATATATATATATATATATATATATATATATATATATATATATATATATATATATATATATATATATATATATATATATATATATATATATATATATATATATATATATATATATATATATATATATATATATATATATATATATATATATATATATATATATATATATATATATATATATATATATATATATATATATATATATATATATATATATATATATATATATATATATATATATATATATATATATGTATGTATATATATATATATATATATATATATATATATATATATATATATATATATATATATATATATATATATATATATATATATATATATATATATATATATATATATATATATATATATATATATATATATATATATATATATATATATATATATATATATATATATATATATTATATATATATATATATATATATATATATATATATATATATATATATATATATATATATATATATATAATATATATATATATATATATATATATATATAAATATATATATATATATATATATATATATATATATATATATATATATATATATATATATATATATATATATATATATATATATATATATATATATATATATATATATATATATATATATATATATATATATATATATATATATATATACCGTTTAACATAATAAATTAAGATAATAATAAACCATTTACACCAAACAAGCTATAAATTTGGACACTAAACCAGATGCGTCGCGCCAATAATAAACCTATCTATATGAGACACAAAGCTAATCACTAGGCTTAAGTAGACCTGATTCTAATATAACAATGTTGACTAACTTTCCGCTTACTAAATTATTTGATTTTATATCCGAATTGCCTGTATGAAAACCTGCCGAAAATTGAATAATTTTAGCTAAAATTGTCGCTCTAGCCCTCGTTGGGCAGGACAAAGGATGACCTTTCATCTCATTTAAGTCATACCACTTACCGGGGGTAAAATCTCAACCAATAATACTAGATCTACTTTACCCCTTAAATAATCTCAGCAAACTATTCCCGTACGTTAACGACATCTGGATGCAAAATAAGAACTAAACATTTTACATGACAGAGATTAATAATAACAATATTTGTGGGGTGCGTGTTATCTACACATAAGAAGAGACAACCTCACAGAAAAACTCTTCTTAGGCTTAGATCCTTCATTCTCCAAAACAAGGCAATTATGACATTTCTGATATACTCTTTCTGCATTAATTAGTTAGCTGCTCCTACGATTTATTTAAAGTATTATTGTAATATTATCTTCGTGGTAATGCTTGGCCACTGCGCTATTTGATTAAGTTTTGTAGCTGAGTTTTGTGACTGAGTTTTATACTGAATACTAATTTTCCTATACAGGAAACTATACATTAAGTGACACTTCTAACTGCCAACTGACCCAAGGAATAACAATTTATGATTTTACTGTCTAATATTTAAGAGCCCCTGATTTTATGAGACGTACCGTCGGGGGACGTAATTAACCCTACAGAAGAGACAATTTTTGGCAATAAAAAAAGGACAAACGAATTTTGGGTCGATATCATACTTTCCGAAAAAAATATAGGCCTGGACTTTTTACCATTTTGTTACAAAAGTAATGCAGATGATGAAACAATTACATTTTTTTATATTAATCCCTGCTAAAATGTAATAGAGAGATTCCAGTTTACACAAGTTTCCAGTTCTGGACCCAATCAAGATTATTAAAACAAATGCGTATTAAAACAATGGTTGTGGATGAAATAAGTAGTAAAATACCTCAAATCATATGTTTACTATACTGTTTGCATACAGTAACACGTAAAAATGTTGCGACTAAAGCCGCAGAATTAAATGATGTAGGACTTTTAAGTATACTGCTTGTATTTCCTAAAGTTTTATATCAGATTACTCCTTGCTAAACTAAAATTTCGTGGCTTTTGTGGCTAGTGACAGAATATTATCTGACATTTTATGCGTTTCTAGCGGTGTTACGCAGGGATAAATTTTAGGCCCCTTTCTATTTGTATTATATACTGCAGATCTCCCATCAGTGATTTTTTTTAAATATACACTTGTACGCCGATGATAGTCAGTTATACTATTATTTCTCTCCGGATCAACGAAATTTAGCAATAACAAATTTAAATTAGGGTCAGTTTTGCGATTGGTCAGTTAAATATGCGCTAGATTTTAACCCTCCAAAAATAGTTGCGATTATTCTCGAGACTATAAATATTATAGGGATGATGACTCAACGTCATATCAAAAATTCGTCCAGTTTAATGGAAGCCGATTTTTCCCTATAGTGCTTTGCACAATATACATTTTTGCATAATATAAATTTGCACAATAGGAAACGCTGTATAATCGGTATAATCCATTGCTAATACCCCTATTAGCCCTCCGAGTGTTTCCTGAAAATATATTAATAAATAATATAGAAAGAATCATGTTACATATTAAAATGGTAAAACATGGTAATATTAAAATATTTCTTAAATTTTGTGATAATTTATATTTTTTTTAAGAGCAAAACGGCCTCCCATAAATATGTATTTCATTTCATTATGAAAATATAATCTAAAATTGGTTCGGTATGTAAAAATCGCTTCTGACATTAAACTGTCCGCCTTCAAGCAGACACGAAATCCATGGGCCATAGCTCTCGCGCCTGCTTCCTCACCCGTAAACAACGTTTTGCATAATAAATGTTGCGGTAAAACGAATGAACGCAAAGCAATTATATTTTAATTCGGCCAGTGAATAAATTGTGATAAATATAATAAAGCTTTCAGAGATCATTTGTAAGAAAGCCACATAAATAACGAGCCGAAAAGGTGTGTTCCGCAACAGATAATTTCCCCGCGACAGCGCGCACGTATCATAAATTTTATATTCTCCTTATTCAGGTTTTAAGTAGCTTCGTGATTTAGGCTGGAAAAATGACGTTCATTTGAATGCTGATATATTGCTTGTTATCACGGACATTTTCATGATGTGACAGACTGAGCTACTGAGTAGTTAATGAGTATTATAATAGTTTAATAAATCCACTAAAAGTTAAAGATACAAATGACTCCCAGGTATATATTATATATCAAGTGAGGCAATTTCTGAGCAGAGATTAACAAGAAATCACCGTCTCCTTTACCTATTGAATTTCTACTTAACATTAACTCAAAAGTTTGTTTATCCCGCATGGAAAAATATGGTTTTAAGTATGATGCCGTGAGGCGAGGATTCTAGAGGTAGATACTGTGATTTATCTTTTGCAACGTCTCTGGATTAGGCAATAGCGTAGTCTAAATATATCTAGGTATATTATACCTCTTCCTTATCTTAATAATTAACTATATGTTTAATTGTTACCGTACTTTATCTTTTTTATTTTAAAATTAACTTAATCGGTAACATTTATCATACCTTAATATAATACTTTACCACAACAATATCTCGCAGCACGTACCTGCACTCAAATACCGAATACTTTCCTTTATTTATCTTAATTTCCAATTGGAAATAACTATAGGTTTTGACCCTAAATTTTGTCATTTAAGTTACAACATTAAATGATTTAAACTCACCTTTTTATAAGTATCATCGTGCCTATTAGTTTTCAAATCACTTTGCTATCATTTTACTGCTAACTTCATAGATTTTTATTCAAGAATTTTTGTGCATTACTTTAAAGTGTTGACTGGTGTTTCAAAGGTCAGCTCAAATGTTCAGCAGGTATTTATTTGTACAGTTCATGTATTTTATTTTATTTGCACTACACTGTTTGGTGTGATTAGATATTAAATAATGTAATGTTTTGTAAATAAAGAACATATAACCAGTACTACATCGTCATTAATTAACCAGCACAAATGCTAAATGTTATTATTCACTTATGTGTTCATAGCCGCAACATTGTGAATATTGCAAGGAATAAAACCTCTCTCTAGAATACATAACAGTCGATTATTGTGGTTTCGATCGGAGCTCTGCACCCACCGATACAGAAAACTTTCCAGCAAGATATAACATTTCCTTGGTCACGCCAACTCCTCACTTAAAACTTGTATATCAGACCATTGTGCAGTAGATTCATATTGAACTTCGTTTTAGTTGAGGCCAGTCAGGACTCCGAAACAATTACGTGGGATAGCAGCGGATGGGCTGAAGCAACAGCCAAAGTACGTGACGAAACCCGGTGGAATAGGGCTTCGGGAGAGCCGTGCCAGGAGCGAGGTCGTAAGGATGATAGCTATGAAGTATAATAATATAAATAAAATGCCGTATTCGTCGTAATTGGCTTCTAGTTCGATAAATAAACATCAAATAAGGGGATGTCGCTTGCTATATCAGGCCGAGGTTCGTGCTTTTTGGTAATATTGGCGTTCTCAAATAAATCGCTTTTTTTTAATAGTAGGTCAGGTCAGTAATAAAAATAGTGCTGTGAAATGTCCATATAATTTTTTTCAAAAACGCATCTTTGTGCTTTATTTAATTTCATTAATATATCTATCTTCTCTTCATGTCTGAGTTTCATAAAACAATTTTCCCAAGTGAACTTTAAATTACCTAACATTTAATTCCTTATCATATGAAAACTTATTTTACTTTTATAATAATATAACTTCCTGTTAGACCATGTATATATATATATATATATATATATATATATATATATATATATATATATATATATATATATATATATATATATATATATATATATATATATATATATATATATACAGGGTGAGTCAGTTTTTTGTAGACAAACTTTAACAGGGGATAGAACGCACGTTTTTAAAAAGAAAAGTGCCTATAAAGATATGGCCGATCTAGCTTCCTAAGGAAGATACAGGGTGTTAAAATTTAATTTTTTTTTACATTATTGTGTAATATTTTCTGAACGGAATGATATATTCACTAAATATTTTACACATATCTTAACCTGCATAGGATCAACATGTTGTATTGTTCCTGTCGAAAATACTATAGTGGATGTTACTTTTTTCGGGTACTTCGACTATTCTGCATAATAGAACTTTTTTTTCGTACGCCACTGACATTATCTGATACATATTTCTAAAATAACGGCCCCTTAGTAACAATTTTGATCTCTTGTAATTTTGCTCTGACTATGACAGTTTTCGAGATATTGGCCGTTGTTTCTCTGACAGTGTAATGTCGTTATTATAATTTTTTTTTCTCGAATTTTCTTTATGACTTATAAACGAACGCTTAGATTTTTTCATGTTTGGGGGATAATGCCTATTAATTAAGGCGCATAAAACAAGCGGTAAGAATGTTCAAAAACTTGCACAGTGGCGGGGTGGAAGGGGTGCTCCACCCCTTTCGTAAACAGAACTTCTACGCCAAAGACTATTTAAAAAAAACTATTATTTTCATTATCTACATACAGTTTAACAAAAATAATGTCCCTTCTTCTGTTTCGAAATTCCTGTGCGTTTCCTAGTTATTTTGATTTTTAGTGTTTGATGTGGTACTAAATTAAGTAATTTATTTATTAGCAATAATAATTATCGGCTAAATATTTAATTCTTTCAACGAAACCTACCTAAATATGGTTTGTTAAGGATTCTAAAAAGCCGAAATCTCTTTATCTCTTTCCAAGTAAGAAGGGACATTATTTTTGTTAAACTGTATGTAGATAATGAAAATAACAGTTTTTTTTTTAAATAGTCTTTGGCGTAGATGTTCTGTTTACGAAAGGGGTGGAGCACCCCTTCCACCCCGCCACTGTGCAAGTTTTTGAACATTCTTACCGCTTGTTTTATGTGCCTTAATTAATAGGCATTATCCCCCAAACATGAAAAAATCTAAGCGTTCGTTTATGTCATAAAGAAAATTCGAGAAAAAAAATATAATAACGACATTACACTGTCAGAGAAACAACGGCCAATATCTCTAAAACTGTCGTAGTTAGAGCAAAATTACAAGAGATCAAAATTGTTACTAAGGGGCCGTTATTTTAGAAATATGTATCAGATAATGTCAGTGGCGTACGAAAAAAAAGTTCCATTATGCAGAATATCCGAAGTACCCGAAAAAAGTAACATCCACTATAGTATTTTCGACAGGAACAATACAACATGTTGATCCTATGCAGGTTAAGATATGTGTAAAATATTTAGTGAATATATCATTCCGTTCAGAAAATATTACACATTAATGTAAAAAAAAATGAAACTTTAACACCTTGTATCTTCCTTAGGAAGCTAGATCGGCCATATATTTATAGGCACTTTTCTTTTTAAAAACGTGCGTTCTATCCCCTGTTAAAGTTTGTCTACAAAAAACTGACTCACCCTGTATATATATATATATATATATATATATATATATATATATATATATATATATATATATATATATATATATATATATATATATATATATATATATATATATATATATATATATATATATATATATATATATATATATATATATATATATATATATATATAATATAGCCAAGGGTTCAAAATAATTAAATATGGGGCTCTCACCAACAACACAAAAGATTATAAAAAAATGTGTGGCTCGTAGAAGTATACTAACACTAAACTATCTGTCAATTGAGGAAGTAGGTATCGTGGTAAGATGGGTCTCTCCAGTATCCAAATCTACGGTTACGTAACCGATGGTGCCAAGTGAAAAGAAAATACCTAACTAAACGAAGGGTCCAGTTAAAAAAAACTGTAGATTCCAAGTGACGTGAGTTGAAGTGAAGAGTTAACATCGTGAATTAAGTCACAAAGCGAAGCGAGGAATTTAAGTGATATTAGACTTGAAGAAAGAAGCCCTGAAAGACACGACTAATAAGTTTCCGTACTTATAGGTTAAAAAAATGAGATTAAGTTAACATAACTGTATACATTACTTACTTAGTGATGTAAAGCGGCTTCAGAGTGGCCTAGATTAGATGATTCTCAATCGACACTAGGGATTAATGGAATGCAAGTTCTAGAGAACACAGAAAGACAAAAATAGAGTATGGACAGGAGATATAAACAAATTACTTACAGGTACATTTGACAGTTGTTTTATCCGACCTAGTCGATTATGTGTTGATTATCAAAACCACATCACGGCATGAACACTATGAACAGTCCCTAAGAATCCCACTAAGGGAAGTAATAACGTACTTATTTAATAGGGAAACACTTTTCTAAATTGGAAATATCACAAACAGCCAGGCACGCTGAATGAAACAGAAAGGTCTGGTCTCTCACAGGGCGGAAACAGGAAAATCTCGAATAACATTTTACTCGTCATTGATGTCTCGACCTCGTCTTTGTGCGACCAAAGACAGTAACACAAAAGAATGATCAGAGAACAAACCTAGCACAAGTAAATATCCAAATATCCTAAATATCCGCTAAGAAATGTCTTTAACATTCTATGACAAAGATTATGTAATATTCACAGTTCAGTCCTAATCACAAATGATAGAGGGTGCTTCTAGGCACTTTTCACAATATACATATTCAGATATTGTACCTACATCAAACTTTCGAATATCTGAATTGTCAACTAGCGAAAAGTTCACGTAACAAAGAATATAATAATGCCACATACTTGACGGTAGATTATTTTTATTTTGTTCTATCTACGCATATGAGGGAAAATAAAGTTCAACTTTACTGCCGTTGTTCGAAGTATAATATATGTTCTCTTTTATATAAATACCTACAGAATTCGTATATATCGTATTTTGTCATAATAATATAAGTGAAAGTACCCCGTAAAGGTGAATAATGAATATTTTTTGGTGAATTTTCAAACTGGATTTATTATTATATTAGATAGTATCAATAATGTACTTTAATACGTAATACATCCTTTATATTATACGGTTTTGAAAGTGGAAACGTTGGGTAGATGATTACATGCTACAGAAAAGAACGATATGGCAAAATAATATACTGGAAAGAAAATAATATATTGGCAGTCATGCGTGGTGTGTGAGCTATGTGTTAGAGTACCAACAAGCTTCCCTAATTGTATACCCTCATCCCATCCCACCTTCATATTTTTATTAGTTTAGTGGTGTCTCACCTATCCACGATCTACGCGCGCATCCCACCCGACCCGAGCCACACTAACAACCTATACGTGCACTTGAGCAAACCATGGATATTATTTACGTTTAACTGTGACCAAATGAATGAGATAGAATGGATGTGTCTGTCAAAGGAAGCGCATAGTAGAAAGAGAAGTGAACGTACAGAATACAGCGATAATAATAGCAACGTAATATATTTCTCCTCTGTATATTATTTTCCCGGTTACTTACTATCCAACAGAAGCGTCCACTAAAGATTTGAACTTGCCGACTCCGTATAAAGTAGATAAATAGATTTAGGCTATAGCAAATAATTTGCGTATTTTATTTTTTCCAAAAGTTATTTTATTGCAAAATATTTTCCGTCTATAATTCTTATGCTATAAGTACCTGTCGCGGCAGAGGACCTGTGCATAGAGATTATAAAGTAAATGGAAATCTAGTAATGGAGTTTCCCCTTTCAATCTAGTCACAGAAAAGCTAATGCTGCGTCCACATAATGGTCCATTGTCGGCGCACTCTACACAGTTTGATTTATGTCCTTCATTAGAAGAATTATCATTTTTTCAGTCGGTAAAAATGACGCAGCGTACTCGTGTGCAGGGGACTCGCAAAGCCATCAGTTACAATAAATCATATATAACAACTTTTATCAATTAACAAAACAATGTCATATGGCCGACTCCTATGTCCCGGTTAGCGTTGCAAATCCTGACAGCTGAGTGTAATTAAAATATGCTATTAATTATTATTACCTTATGCATATATCAAGTTTATCGTTAGTTTGTTAGAGGGTATTTTATGTTGTGCCTGAATAACGTTCTTGTTTCAAAATAGCTATAAGCATCATGTAGTATATTCTATATTCTAGTATACCTATTTATGTCAAAAGAAATCGAAAATGTATAATATACTGTAATTAAATAATTTGGTGTAAACCAGCACAATATAATATATGCCGACGTTATATCTAGGATAGCTGATCCAAATATTACATTGTTATTTTTTTAAAATTTTTTTGAGATATTGGCGCTTTTATGAATTTATTGAAGATTATAGATTAGGTTTTCGAGTGCCACAACTACAAAATACATAGATTCATAGATTTCAGATTCTAATTTTTGTTATATAAGTAGTTTATAATGCTATATCTTTTAGAAATAGAAACAGTTTTAATGGTTTTTTTAAAACCCATTCGTAAATAATTTTTGATTGTAAAAATAAAATATAGTATATAATATAATTAATATACTAATATAATATATAATTTAATTTGATGTACATAATTGATATCGG
>CAXKVY010018537.1:0-112500 GCA_964058915.1 Tetropium fuscum | reverse complement strand
TGAGCCAGTTAACAAGCATATGAATACTATTGAGGTTCTATATATTTTTCTTGGTACTTTAATCACTTTTGAAATTTTGGATGGAAAAAAAATCTCTTAAAATTTTTAGAACACTATGTTAAATCACAGCACATGAACTTATCTCAGGTGAGATTCAAATCAGGCTTTAAATATTTTATTATTTTAAATTGAAGTGGCTTTATATTGAAAAATGTTTTATATTTTGTTATTATGATTATCTAAGGGATATTTTTGGAAATATTACTAAATTAAGCAAAGTTAGATTTAATAATTAATGTTGCAAGAAAAGAGATTAGTTTAACTTTTAAATCAATTATAAATATTTATTATATGTGGTTATTAGCGGTAGATGGATAACAAAATGTGAAAATGTTGACTAATCTTATTTTACCTACGACACCTATCTTAACTTAAATACCAAAGTACATGGGACATATAAAATCCTTGGCGAACAAAGATATTACTTAATATTAAATGGTCAGAAACATATAAAAGAAGCGGTGTATGCTGCACCTGCAATCGCGTATTTTATCGTTCTCAATAAATAAACAGCTGATGACAATATGCACACACAACGTGCAGAAATTATTCTCTTTTAGTATATGAGAATCACCTCCTTCTATGGTGATACATTTTTTGTACCTGTACTTTGTTGGCTTACAAATAATGTATCTTAGATACTCTGGAACTTATTGTATGATATCCAATACATGGTAGATATTACTTATTATACACTTCACTTTGAAAATTTTACAATTATATACTTTGATTTGATCTTATAACTTTTACTATTATTATTTTCTACAAACTTTTAAACACTTACACTACCTAATTTACAAGACAAAATGCTCTACGTGGCGACCGCAATAGTGCCTTAGTGAATCTGGTAGAGTTATTTATTAGAAGGAAGCCAATCTTTTGTAACAAAATTTTGTTTCCTTGGTCCACCCATGAAAGAATCTTCAAAGGATGGGAAAATGCTACAAAATAACAAAACTATGCTCTCTTTTCTTTAATTTTTTGGTTGCTATACAGTAATAATAATTGTTGTTTTACCTAAATTCTCTGTGCGCTACCTGGGTACTAGATATAATGTTTATTTTAGATAGGCCGACCGTGTAGATAGACCAGATAAACTTGTAGTTCACATATCTTCTTAGTTTTTAAGATTTCTTACACAACTATTCTTTTTAAATCCCTTATTAATCTAATACATTCTCAAATATTATTTACATATTTATTTATTTTATAAATTATGGTGTGTCATACCTTTTTGTATTCTTTAATTAGTAATTGACTTTACTTCTAGGTTGATTTGCTGTTCTTATCCAGCATGCTTGTGACTTGTCATTAACTGTCAATGGATTATGTGAATTATTATTTATTTTTCTGTAATTATCAATATTGATTTTAATATATCTCTCGTTGGTTATTTTGTGTATTATAATACTTCAAATTTGTATATTTTACTGTCCACTTCTTAAAATATCAATACTTCCATTAGAAGCACCGATATTTTAATATAATTCTAGAAGTCCGTGACAAACGGGTAAGTAATATCCATCTACCCGTCATTAGCTATCGTTAAACACTTATTTGTTAATGCAGCATTTCCGGCAATTAAACACCCTTTCGCGCTCGCCACGGCGCGGCATCAATGCAGATTGGTTAACATTTAACAGTTTTTAATGTTTCCGATTTAGTCGAATGAGCATCGACTACGCATCAGCTAATAGTCCGGTAGCTAAAGCACGCAAAAATTACCCCTGCGGGGCAATTTTCACTTATATAACATTACAAGAGCTTAAATTATGTCTGGAAATTTTGTTGAGGTCGCGAATATTTTGAAAACTATGAGTGATGAGGGATAATTTTCTTAAAACACACTACACAATGTGGTTTCAAAAAATTACTGGATAGTAAATTGTTGATTAGAAATTTCGACTATCCACAGATGTGTCTAATCCGCTTACTAATTTAAGAAGTTGATTTAAAAAAGTAAAAATTTTATTAATACCGACAGATTGTCATTAATTAATTCAATATCCATGCCGGAATGAGCTCAATTCGAAAGTATGGCGTAATAAAAGTCCAGTTAATAACATTATATCTTCATGTTTTAAATAAGCAGCTTCTGATATAGGAATTATAGGAATTAACACTAAAAAAGTAAAAATCACCAAGTATTCTGCAAGAGCAACAGCTGTTCCGAAATTGGCTAAAAAGGGAGTTGGTAAACAGCTCAATAAAATTACCTGACACTTTATTTTACGGTTAGGAGAGCGAAATAATTTAATTTGAATATTGATTTAAAACGTCATTTTACAGCAAATTCCTTGGGCATGGCTTAAGATCTCAAAAAATGTAAACGTTAGAGCTAAACATTGAAACCACAACATACATTTTTTAAACATAACTGCGCGAAAAATATCTGCGATAAAAGAATTTGCGTCGATTGATAGAAAATTTAATAGCGAATAAATTATCTTCGACTGTTTTTGCAATCCCCGCTACGGAATATAAATTATAAGCGAAAGTATTAGAAAAAAACTCGTTGCTTTTTTGCTATTTGTTTAATAACAATTGAAGCATGCACGAAATTTTTTTCCGAATAATCGGATTACATTCCAAAGCGATTGAAAAAGATCCTGTGCTATTGGCAGAAATTCCCTTATTGAATGCTTTAGTCACCGGACTAAAACAGAATTTCAGTTAGCGCTTTTATTTCATCGATCGGGCCGCTTCTAAACTTCTGTTTGAACATACCTTAACAAGTCGAAGCAGTGATTGTTTCGCCGTGTCAGTCTTCTACCCGAGTTAAATTATTCATATTTCGCATGCTTTCGAATACAATCATTTGTGACTTGAATAACGAATCGTCACATCATGTAACATTAACATGTTACCTCTTTGAGGGAACTGTAACGGGGATCGCGTAAACAACGGTTCATGAGCTACGTTCGATAAATTTGCATGACTGATTGTACTGACTGATGTACTTTGAAGGAAAGTTGTTTATTGCCGAAGGCACATTTCCGCGTCTCAATTGTTTGACTTTCTCCTATATTGTCATTATAAGATATCAATAAAATACCTCGAAGAACTGCGAAACTAATCGCAAAACATACGTCAATATAGTGCTGTCGTTTAATATGCAAACTAATGGAATGCGGTGCTCAGTGGCGCGCGCAATTATCCTAATTTCTTTCTTTTATCTTAAATTGTTATTGGCTAAATTAAGCACTAAGTTGTATAAGCAGCATGCAAAAATTTTTTCAATATATTTTAAATACAATCAAAACTAAATAATTTTTTGTCTTAAAGTTTTCTACATATATGAATATGACAAGACATCTTTTGAGGCCACTTCACCTTGGTCGCGCATGATGATACCCCACTGAGCAGTAAAGCCATAAATCGTGGGCTTGTTCATGCAAGTGTCTTCTAAGTGAGCGAGAAAGGAAATGGGATTTATATGAGTTGAACAGGGACAGCGACCGATACGCTAAGCCGTGGAGTGCAGTCCCTTCTATTCACAAGAAATTGTAGCGGTATACAATTTTATATTAAATATCCTTTTGTATTGCATAGTGATGTGATTTACCGCTTCTGTAGTAATTGGTACGGGTTTTCTTTGTAAAATGCCGCACAATTTTTGCTCTAGTTTGTATATTAAACGAAAACACTATGGTATATTACGTGTTGGCGTTTCCAAGCCACGTCATTACTGGCTAAACACTGGCTGGATATAGAGCGAGTTGAAGCGGATATAAACCTTAAACCATGGCCTTTCGTAGAGGTACATGTATTCTTTTATTCACTATTATTTATTGTTATTCAACAATTGACAAGTTGCATATAAATATATATTTCCGTTTCAAACCCGATAATATCTAGTTTCTAAGTAATGAATTTTTACGTTTATGTTTATCTAATTTGCAAGTACTTGTCTCAAATTTTTACTTAATCTGATAATATAATATTCTAGTTGTATTTAATATTAACTGTAATTTAAGTACTAATTATGTAAAATCAAACAATAAAGTGGTGATATATTTCAATCACATTTATTTTAATTAGTATGGAAAGGTGAGAACAATTTTAATGCTTAAAAATGGCCATAATCACTAACCGTTTAGACATGAATATTTTTATGTGTCACTAATAGTAATGTGTATATAATTTTAAAATTAATGACCATTTATTTTCGACTAATAAATACTCACTCGTCTGAGAATTAGGCGGATAATTATGGGTTTATATATGCATTCAGGTTGGGAGCTACAACAAAATGCAATTTGCAATAATGTATGTGATATGTATATCCAAATTTCTAAAGCGGGGGTCACTGAGACTATACATAATTAGTTAATAAGCAAAATAATGTGCGGAACTAAATATTTGCCTAAATGCTAATTTATAACGTGATATTTGTTTATAGAGCAATTCAAATTTAGACATAAATGTGTTGACTAATAATATACCACAATACCGCAGTGCTATGGAAATTTAATTTTGCATGGAACACTAACACTAATGAACAGTACCCACAAATGAGATATTAACGTAATATATACACACACACATATATATATATATATATATATATATATATATATATATATATATATATATATATATATATATATATATATATATATATATATATATATATATATATATATATATATATATAATAATATATATATATATATATATATATATATATATATATATATATATATATATATATATATATATATATATATATATATATATATATATATATATATATATATATATATATATATATATATATATATATATATATATATATATATATATATATATATATAATAATATATATATATATATATATATATATATATATATATATATATATATATATATATATATATATATATATATATATATATATATATATATATATATATATAATAATATATATATATATATATATATATATATATATATATATATATATATATATATATATATATATATATATATATATGAGTAGTAATGGAATTTATAAAATCTCTCTTATGAAAGCCCACGTAGGTTGATAATTGAGTTGTATTGATATTATGTAAATATGTGAATGCTCTATTACATTGTTTTAGATAAATTTGTATGAAATGAGATGTTGTAAAAGTAATAGTATGATGAAGAAATTACACTACTGTGTATAATACTTACACTATTTCTTCCCTATTGAATTCTTCTTTTATGGGCGCCAGTTCTATGAACACTTAATTCTATTTTACTAGAAGGATCACTTAAGACATGAGCACTCTTTAGTCCTAGAGGGGGTCCAATTAGGTCTCTGATAATTTCTTTGCAAGACTATTTTTTTAAATCTGAGGTTGCTTTTTCAAAATAGTGAATTTATGGCTTTATAATATTTTATTAAATTTATTGATTTTGTTGAATCTCAAATTGTATTATTTTAAGATATTTCTTGAAAAGTTTCAAAATAACAAGAAAGAAGAAGTTGATTGGATATGGCTATGTTTATTGTCATATATGGATTAAAAAAATAAACATAATCTGAAACCTTAAAAAAATACGCAAAGTTTGAAATTGATATTACCTTTGAAAATTATGTTAATCTTATCTTATTACTACGCCCTAAAACTTATCACTTTTCTTGATAACACTGGTTGGTACACGAACTAACAAATGCTGCTAGGCTCTGATGGTGGTGTCATCTAGCGGACGTCGCCGTACTACCTCTGGAATGCTGCTATGACTGCTGATACTCTGCTACGAAATTTATTTACCATCAAACCTTTAATATACTGTTTCTGCATTTATATTCTACCACGATTCAATGGACCAACATTCAATCTAGGAAAAACTGATTCCAAATCTTATTGAACCCTTGATAGTGTTGATAAGTAATCCGTCCTATCATAGTTTTTTAGAAGAGCCAATTGCTATTGCTTCGTGGAGTAAAGCAATGGATAAATAAATAAAAGAATGTCTTTCTTCTACAGGCACAACATCTCGAAAGATGATCTGAAAATTGATCTTTTAAATTTATGCAGCTATAGACAAACCCCGAGATATGTCATAGATGAACTTCAAAAAAATATCGTCATCAAGTATTTAGATTACCATTGCCAAAATAATCTAATAGAATTAGTGTGGGACATTTGTCAAGATTGTAATGAGCGACACATTGGTGAAGTTCTTTACGGAGATAAACAAGTTTTAGAGATGTGGCAAAAGGCTTTGGATAAAATTACTCCAGATATTTGGGAAATTGTGTTAGACATGTAGAAGACATAGTAAACAGAGATTGGGAACATGAAGTACGTTACGATGAGGTTGAACTGTTAATTATCAATTTGGGTTCAAGATCTGAAGATGATGATAACGACGATAATGATAATGGCATTTAATGATTATCATATATTATTCCTTATTAATACTTCTATTAAATAGTCTTGTCTTATTAAAAACATATTTTTACTTTAATTTATAGTTGATACAAATGATTAAATAAATTTCCTATGATATTTGCCGCTTTTCTATGATATTTCTTATTAAGATATTTGCAACCCTATTGGGTTGCGCAAATTTTCTAAACTATCAATGTTGACAGCAGATACATCGAAATCTAAATATATAGGATGCAGCAATAAATATAATGTTACTGTACCTAATTGAAGTACTTGGTGGTGACCGTATCGACGACAGAATAAAGTTAATCATCGATGAAAACGAAAAACGTCAATGTTAACTGATAACATCGAAAAAATAAATTCGATGCGTAAATATCGACACCCTCAAAACTGCTTAGAACTTCTGTATAGCACATTTATTTGATCTGTACGATTGTGACGTACACGCCAAAGATAGCTGAAAAAGACCACACCACATATCTTCGTTCACTTCGTTCACATATTTCTAATAATTCAACATGAACATTTGAAAAATATAAAATATTATTGTTTTTAAAATTACAGTACTATGACACTAGTACAATCATGATACATAATTAATCACAACAACCTGTTTAGGACTAACGATTACTTGAGTGTCAAGGGCAGAAAATATCAACACCATCTGTATGATATTAATATAGAGAGGTTGGATCTATAAAATGTATAATAGATCTAATATATTATATGACACGTGTTCTACTCGTCAGTAGATCACCGTCGCCATATTAGGAAAGCACAAATGAAGTCAAATATTCATTAAAACAACGATGGTTGTCTTATGTAAACATCTCCGTCAATACTGAAAATCACTCACATATATTAGGTATCGATAATAGAATTTACAACTATATTTTCTCTGGGACTTTGTTCGTGAACAACTAACATAACGACTAAGTGACCTGTCACTTAAAACTACTAAAACACTCTAAATGTTTTTTACCTGGGAAATGAGTATACTTATGGGAAACACTTGAATTGAGCACCAATATGCGCCGAAGTTTTAAAGTGAGAACACTTAGATCTACTTACTACTATAATGATGCTTAATGTAATACATTAATTTTTCCAAATAATATCAAACGGTAATAAAACCCAAAATAAACCGTCTACGAATAAAACAGACTGGAATGCAAATATTGGATTTCGGAGAGAAAACAAACACTGTGTAAACTTTGAGGGCCAGAATAATATAATTTTTGAAAGTTTCTGCTTTACTGGTTTTATGTTTGACTATCGATAGATAAAATGTGGTAGAACTAAGCTCGACGCTCTTAAGGGAGTCCGTTAATGCAACCTATAATTTTCTGTAAGCCAGGGCAATAATTTATTTAAAAATTATATAATCACTATTAAAATGATATACAGTGACATGTTATGGGCCATAATTATATTAATGTTCTATTGCTGTACATCAAAATATAAATTCTTAGTACAGTACAGTCATATACGGTGAAAGAAAGTGTAAACTTCTGATGAAAGATTATAACGTATGTCCTAAAAGTTTTGGCACAAAATGAAATTACGTAATAAAATAAAAATTGAAGTAATGTCAAGTTGCCTTTGGAAAGAACACATTGTTTACTTTCTTGACTTTAAGATGACAGTTAGTTTTTAGTTAGCTGTTTATGGAAATTTTGTTTGCTGCCTAATTTAGCAGGAATCTGAGTTTCTCTGGATTATTGGTAGGTGGCGTTGGTATGGAGTATATTAATAACTAAGTTTAAGCGTGACAATCGTAAGTCTTGTTATTAAATGTTGGGTTTATTGTTCTTAAAGAATACAAACGAAGAAAAATATGAACGTATTTTTGTTAGAATTGGGTTAAATTATGAGAGTTCTGGTATGTTTAAATATTGGTAGGAGTGGATTTGCTTTATAACGGAAAGGAAAGGCTACCGTTATAAAATATTGTGATATATTTGGATGTGGTTTTTATATCTGGTCGATCGTTAATGTAGCTCTTGTTTCTTCTATATGAATCATTTAATTTATTAATCTCTTGTGGTATATATTTTCTTTTAGAAAAGTAGGAGAATTTGATTGGTTGTCAAAGGGTTACATCAACAGTAAACACATGCAACTAAGGAAGTGTAATTGTTTCTTAGGAAAATATTTCCGTAGAAACGGATAGAAATGCAGAAAAGTTAAGCTTGAGGCATCATATAATTAGCCACGCATATCCTTTCTCTTCAAAATTTTCTTTTGAAAGATAGTATAATTTGAACTTGTTATTTTGAGATGTTCCAAGTAATAATTTATTCTATAACCAGTGCATAGAGAATAGTGTTTAGGTAGTTTTCTATATATATATATATATATATATATATATATATATATATATATATATATATATATATATATATATATATATAAGAATATAGAGATGCGTGCGTTGGCAATGTTACTAGAGTTGGGACTTTTTATTTAGCGCATAATTTACATTATGTCATCGTTTGATGTTTTTTATAGTTTTTAACCTTTGATTTGGGCTCTAAATATTCATTTATCTCTCTCTCTCTCTCTCTCTCTATATATATATATATATATATATATATATATATATATATATATATATATATATATATATATATATATATATATATATATATATATATATATATATATATATATATATAGATATATATATATATATATATATATATATATATATATATATATATATATATATATATATATATATATATATATATATATATATATATATATATATATAGAGAGAGAGAGAGAGAGAGAGAGAGAGATAAATGAATATTTAGAGCCCAAATCAAAGGTTAAAAACTATAAAAAACATCAAACGATGACATAATGTAAATTATGCGCTAAATAAAAAGTCCCAACTCTAGTAACATTGCCAACGCACGCATCTCTATATTCTTCAACAGCAAACCACAAATGTCAACCGGCAATCATGAATCTCATTGGTCAGTGTCTAGTTATATTTATATCAGAGTTATTTATCAGCGCAAAACTCCAAGTTTCATGTAATCGCGATAGACCCAGTGCAAAAAAATTTATGTAATACAACATCTACATAAACTATGTCTAGTTTAAAAAGAAAATTGTGTTAGCATCGCTAAAAAGAAGCAGTTTCGAGAGTTTAATCCCGAACCAGATACAAACATGACTGCTATGTTATGATGAAAATAAGATTGACAGTGCGAGAAAGATGTATAAATAATGTGTAGATCAGATGTAAAATGTAAAACCTTTAGACCATAAATAATGACTGTAAAAGATAAACCAAAGAAATTATAAATACTAGCTGTTCTATGATTGGCTACATTAAGTAAAAAAATATAACGAGAAGCTCGTAGTTAAGGGGAAGTTCAGTTGATTATAATAAGTAGAACTTCCGGAGGAACGGATAACAAGTGGAAGTAAAAAAACATAGCGTCCCAAGCGGCAGCTCCATCTGAATGGGTGAATAAAAATTGTATAATTTATAAGTTTAAGCTGAATAATTTGTGTGACAAGTACTAAACAAAGGATAAGTGTTTCCGAGAAGATATAATAAAAGTTCAGTGTAATTCGGGTAGATGCTTTTCAAGTGCGGCGTTCCCAGGCAGTCTATAGTTGCAGAATAGGGGAATATATGCAACATACATTAGTCAATATTCTCCACGTGAATGCAAAGTAAGGAACCTAATTAGCAAGATAAAATACATTACAAGAATACGGCTTGGAAAATCTCCAGGTTCCGTGTCGAGGAACCTGTATGCAGTGTAATGTAATGTGGATAATAGATGGCGGCAGGTGAGCGGAGAAAGGTAACAACTGTATAAAGTTCAAAAGGATCCTGACAGAGGGCAGTAGGTAGCAGCCGATTCCAGACAAAACAAATAATTAAGTGTCAAGTGAATATAAATAAAATTGTGAGTGCTTCGCATGAACAGGATTACAAAACTTTTAAAGGTTTCCAAACATTTTAGTTATAAGTATATCATTGTTATAGAGGCTTTTATTGCCCATGTAGTAAGTTTAAATTGCGTAGGCTAGTAATAAGTTTATAACTTTCAAATTTTAATAAACTTCTCTTTTTGTTTCTACGTTTTGCTTGTACTTTGGATACAATAATTTCTGATTTAAAGCCGATATAATTAAACCTAAACATATGTAGCTTCTGTGTTATTTTTTTACTTTTCAACGTATACTTTTCACAGTTAATGATTTAATAGAATATACAATTTCTATCTTCCGCATATATATACATCTATCGTTGCTTCAACTCTTACTATATACTTCTAGCGTTGCTTCAATAAAAATTAGCAATCTAATAGAACCTCCCCTACTGGATGAGAGACTATTATCGTTTCAATTATCAATGCCATAAGTGATACTTTATTTTACAATTTGCCATACCATAAGTAGGCCAGTAAATATATAAAACATTGTAAAATAAATATAAATACAATAACACAATATATATATATATATATATATATATATATATATATATATATATATATATATATATATATATATATATATATATATATATATATATATATATATATATATATATATATATATATACCTCACTCTTGCTCTTTATTCAACTAGCTGCATAGGTCGGTCCACAACTCATCCATGGGGATTTACCATCTTTATCTCATTTGATACTTCAGATAATGCAAATATTCTACAGGCATTTAAAGCAACGTAGGTAATTAACACTGCTTAGTATCCCAGCAAAGTGATTTGCTTCTCACGCAACTGCCATAAATGTGAAACTAATTGATCTATTAGGCCCAGCAGTTTTGTATTGTGCTTCCTGAAACGAAGGGTTATTTTTACTTTGTGGGTAATTAATGGCCGTTTTTTTATATCATACATACACTATTGTAGTTAGTTAAATCGGGATTTCATTATTGAAAGAGTTTAATGCATAAGGGCTTTCTTGGATCTAATGGTCGTTCACTGGTAACCGAATGTTTCCAAATTAATGACAGCACAGCAATTAATAGTAACAAAAATTACTAACGTATGCGATTCAAATATGTGATACCCTATATTATACATCATAAACGGTACTTTTTGACATATATATCTCAAAAAGTGCTGCTTATGATGTTTAATATAGGATATCACAAATTTCAATCATATATGTTAATAATTTATAATAATTTTACTGCAAACAAAACTTCAACAAAAATCAACTCGAGCTACGCACTCGCGATTTCATTGTCAACATCTGTCGTTAAATTGCCGTGGCAGTAAGTACTCGAAAACAAACAAAAAATATCCGTCTAAATTTGAGTTATTATGGTATTACCCCCGATCAAATTATAAACTCCGTTCTATGGACTTCGTTTTATGGGGCATTTTGAAGCAAAACCTGTTAGCTGATAGCCTTCCACGCAATTTAAATGTTTTCAAACAAAGAATAAGAGACACAATCAGATAAAGTAATAGGCCTACACTAATTTGCAAAGTATATGGCTTTATAAGAAGAGCTGAAAATATTGGAAGGAGTTACATTAAATAACAGTTGCTTTATTAATTTTATTTAATTAGTTATTTTATCGGTAACATTTTTGAACTTAATCACTTATGTAGTAAAATTTGATTTAAACGAATATTTGTAAAAAAAAGTCTCTTGTTTTAGATGACAGTGAAATCATATAATTTGATTTAAATAACCTACTTTGTATATTAAACATTTAAAATGAATAACAACAAGGTGATTTACTAAATTTTGCGGTAAAAAGTTATCTCATTTTTACTTACGTGGTTAACGGACACACTGTATATGGAAACTCGAATTAAAATACGTCTTTATGGGTGAAACACATGCAGATTTTTTTGCGGACCATAGTTTTTCCGTAAAATGATATAAAAACGTTTTCTCTCTTTTCAACCACATCCGTGGACACGTTGTATATACACGTTCAATAATAAAATATTACCATGACTTACCGTTACGACATTCGGATAGCAGTTAAAATGCAATTTTCCATTAATAGGGGGTTTGTATGGGCTTATACTGAAATGCGAGCCCGCACCTTGATACTGTCGCATCAAACAGGTGTCCTGTTCTTGGAGATATGCAACATTCATAAAATCGTCCTCCACGACTCCTTCAAACACGCTTTCTCATCCATCCGGTGAATCCAAGCAGAGACGCGATACGTTTATATTTGTATTTTATTAGATATATGTACATTTTTATGTAAAATATTGTCGAATTTATTATATTATGATTAAAATTTTTAATGTTTTTTAAGTTTTAACGTTATATACTTCTTTTCTGGGTTCCTCATGTTTATTTGAAAATAAACGTGATTCATCCTCAATATCATATATAACTACCTAGTATTATTATAAATCAGAGAATTATTTTATAACCTCTTAACAAAGTTAAAATTTCATGATTCTTTTTTTGTGACAATACTCAACGTTTTTCACCAATGTAATTCAGCCTATGCAATAGCATATTAGACTGACCATATTTATGTCATATAAACGTCAAGAAAACTGAATTTTATTTTTACAGAACGTTCAACACTGTTATAATATCTTTTTAAATAACATGCTACAAATCTATTCATTGGAAGAATTATAGTAATAATTATTATGTATTACACAATACTTGTAAATATTATTAATGCTATAGGAAATGAAATTTAAATATGAGTTTGTATTTCTTTCAACTCGCGCCTGAATGGCGAACCTAACCTAAAAAATTCGCAAAGTTGAAAAAAAGCGATTTTCGTAAACAACTAAAAAACTATAGCTCCTATCGAAAAAAGTTAAATGAAGACATCGTAGATATTAAAAAAATATATCAAAATGCTTTTAAAATAATTTTCGATATTTTTCGTACTTTTCGAGTTATATCGATAATACCGCTAAAAAGCAGGTTCAGAAGACCTTAGAACTAGAACTTAACTATAACGTTCCCATACTTGTTGCTTGAGATAATAGCAAGCTAAAAAAAACTTTTTTTAAAAATTTAAAAATATTGATTATTTATCCCGATATATCGATTTTGAATATATAACATGCTACAAATCTATTCATTTGAAGAATTATAGTAATAATTATTATGTATTACACAATACTTGTAAATATTATTAATGCTCTAGGAAATGAAATTTAAATATGAGTTTGTATTTCTTTCAACTCGTGCCTGAGTGGCGAACCTAACCTAAAAAATTCGCAAAGTAGAAAAAAGCGATTTTCGTAAATAACTAAAAAACTATAGCTCCTATCGAGAAAAGTTAAATGAAGGCGTCGTATATATTAAAAAAATATATGAAAATGCTTTTATAATAATTTTCGACATTTTTTGTACTTTTCGAGTTATATCGATAATACCGCTAAAAAGCAGGTTCTGTAGACCTTAGAACTAGAACTTAACTACCCGTTCCCATACTTACCGTTCCCATACTTATTGCTTGAGATAAGTATAGCTAATAGGAAGCTAAAAAAAACTTTGTTGAAAAATTTAAAAATATTGATTATTTATCCCGATATATCGATTTTTCCAGAAAAAGATGCTCTCCTAAGTCGCTATATCTTCTCAGGGGCTTATGATTGAGCATCAAGTAAGCGCTAATTTTGTTCGTGACGAGTTGCGGTATCATCCTATAGATAGTTGCCTTATATATAGTTGCGGTATCAGTTGTATGTATATATATATATATATATATATATATATATATATATATATATATATATATATATATATATATATATATATATATATATATATATATATATATATATATATATATATATATATATATATATATATATATATATATATATATATATATATATATATATATATATATATATATATATATATATATATATATATATATATATATATATATATATATAATATATATATATATATATATATATATATATATATATATATATATATATATATATATATATATATATATATATATATATATATATATATATATATATATATAATATATAACCCGGTACAAACGTTGTTGCCCCTCTTCTCTAGATAAGTTAGTTCAAAGTCGCAAGGCTCCAGAGATGCATATATATATATATATATATATATATATATATATATATATATATATATATATATATATATATATATATATATATATATATATATATATATATATATATATATGTATATATATATATATATATATATATATATATATATATATATATATATATATATATATATATATATATATATATATATATATATATATATATATATATATATATATATATAACCCGGTACAAACGTTGTTGCCCCTCTTCTCTAGATAAGTTAGTTCAAAGTCGCAAGGCTCCAGAGATGCATTGCCGAACATTTATTGATAATTAAATCATGAATTCGGCGTGACTCTTCCAGAACTTCGAAAAACGTGTCCTGACGCAGCAATGGACGATCTCCTCAGCCGAAAAATACGCTTCCTTTGCATCTGAGAACGTGATGGATAATATAAATGGTCTTTCGGTGGAATTAGACCTTTAATATTGTTAATTTGGGTCGTCGTAACGGAAAGTTATTTAAGGAGAGCTGAGAGCTGGAGTTTCAACTTTCCTCTCGGGAAAATTCAGATTAAAATACTTATCGGAGGGGGTGGTTGTTCGATATAAATTAGATTAAAATTTCCCAATAATTTATTTCCGCTGGCTTGCCATCTGAAGGTCAAACTCAACTATATAATTTCTTAGTTTATTTTAATGGTGATATTATATTACCTTTCTCAACGCGTGGGGTATTTCAGATATTTACATAAAATTACTTCTGTCAATAACAATATTATTTTCCTTAATTAATTTTAAGAGAAATTAACTTTTTAAATAAATAATAAGTTAATATCACCAGCTGAATGATTGTGAAATACCAGAATAATATGTGTGGAAAACTTTTATATTAACCCTTTCTTTACGCACTCCCGTAATGTCGGAATACTATTTCTATGCGCTTTTATACCTAAACTGGTTAATAAAAAATTACATCTGATTCACCTCAAGCAATATGATCTCCTTTATATTCAAAAGGAGCTGCTCAATTATTCATCTAGCACAAAATCGATAAAAACTTTTTAATTTAAATGAAACGCTCTTCCCAAATGAACTACTGCGTTTGCTCTCTTAAATTATTCATGAACTTAATAACGCAATAAGTTTAAGCACTGGATCACAGAATGCAAAATGGGACCACACCGTTCTTGCACATAATATGTCCGCTTATCGACTGAGTTTTAAAAAAATTTAGTTCATCATATATTTAACAGGGCGTTTGTAGCTTAGCGGGTATAGCGTATGCTCTGTATACTGGAGCTTTCGAATTCGGATCCTGACCTTTTTCTACGTTTTTTTGTTTTTTTACTTAATCCATTCAGATAGACAACACATGTATATTGCCTTTGCCCTGAAAGACAATTACTTTTATAATAGAGTCTCCCATCTGACCAGATAATAAAGATGGTACATGGCATGAGATGTCCCAAGGAGAACCAGTTGATTTCATAAGAATATTTTCAGATTTTTTCGCCGGAAGATATTTGTGACAGGTCTCTTGTTTGATATTAATACAAGTGCTCACAGTTTGGCCGACAATATTTGTCATTCATAATACGAGTTGCTCAAGTGACGAAAATAATTACGAGCGCGAAGCGCGAATAATTGTTTTCCAAGAACAGCAGCAACGAGTATTGAAATTATCTCGAGTCGACAAATTATCTCGACTCCTAATGGTCATATTATTATGAAGTTATGTTTATTTTAAATTCGTGAAAAAATATGTCAAAAATTCATGATTTAATTATCAATAAATGTTCGGCAATGCATCTCTGGAGCCTTGCGACTTTGAACTAACTTATCTAGAGAAGAGGGGCATCAACGTTTGTACCGGGTTGTATAGTAAGATTTGATTCGTTTAACAATATATATATATATATATATATATATATATATATATATATATATATATATATATATATATATATATATATATATATATATATATATATATATATATATATATATATATATATATATATATATATATATATATATATATATTGTTATAAATGTATTTATGAGAAATTATAATTCCCAGGTTGGGCGCCAATTTGGGCTGGATGAATTATGTTGCCCATCTTGTGCACGTCTGTCGTATACTCCACTTTCTGTGTGACGCGTTGCATCGATATTTTGGTTTTAGTTCCTAGCTAAAGCTCTCGAATCCTGATTTACAGTGATGCTTTTGCATTAATTCAATTTAGACACAGTTTATTAGTGATTGATATTTTATAATTATTGTTGTGTAATTATTTAGTTATAAATAATGATATTACGTTTTGACCAATCATGAGCGTAGCTGGTTGGCGTTCCGCTGTACTCTGTTCGTTAGTCATAGGCACGTGTTTGCTTGCGCTTATACTATAGTCTGTCCGTTAGTTGCAGGCTACTGAATTTAATTTAGTTTTAATTTGTTGTATTTATTGAATTTGATTGCCGATTTAAGTCTGTATAAGATAAAAATAAACTTTGCACGATTTACTTTTACGTAAACTTCTATGTTCGGACAGTAAACGTCCCAAATTATAAAATGTTCTAAGTGTCATATGCAAAAACTTATGGAATTTTTAATTTTATAATTAATTATATCCATAAATAACTAAATAGTACTGTAAATAAACCATAATTCAAACTTGTAAATATATTAGAAATAATGTAGCCCAGATTTCTCACTCAAATAGCATACAATAACTTACAAGACAATGTATTAATAAACAGTACACGGTCAAAATTTATCACAAACACAAAGTAATACATATCAAACTATAGCTTAAATTCCAGCTTTCAATTCAGTACCAGGCATTGTATGAAACGTGTGAAATTAGTAGAAATATTACCATGTGAATATCAAATTTATATCCAAATTATGTACGTGTACATTCTTACAAATGTCAACAACTGTCATATCTATAGGTGACTTCACATGTCATCAAATAATAATAGTTACCATACCCCATATCTGAAAAGACATTAAATTAATTAAATTGTATCTAAAGGACAATGATAAAATGTATTTAATAAATAATAATATTTTAAAATTGGCATATAAGAAAGTATGGTGAAATTAGTGGTGCTACGGAAAATACCTCCAGAAATGTTTTTAAAGTTTTCAAACTTTGAGATATATTATACCAGAGGCTTAGTTCCATGTAGTAGAATAAGTTACGAAGGTTTGCGTATGGTAGTAATAAGTTTTAAAATTTGTTTATTTATTTTCATGATCATATGACAATAAACATAGTCATATATAAATTATTTCTTCTTTCTTATTATTTTGAAACATTTTTAAATCCTACAGTCTGAGATCAAATAAACTTAAATTGATTTTACAAAATATTCTAATATCATAGATTCACTAGTTGGCAAGCAACTTCATTGCTTAAAAATTTTAATCTTACAAAATATTTACGTAGACCTAATGAAACCCCCTCTAGGACGATAGAGGGATATATATATATATATATATATATATATATATATATATATATATATATATATATATATATATATATATATATATATATATATATATATATATATTCTTTCTTATTATTTTGAAACATTTTTAAATCCTACAGTCTGAGATCAAATAAACTTAAATTGATTTTACAAAATATTCTAATATCATAGATTCACTAGTTGGCAAGCAACTTCATTGCTTAAAAATTTTAATCTTACAAAATATTTACGTAGACCTAATGAAACCCCCTCTAGGACGATAGAGGGATATATATATATATATATATATATATATATATATATATATATATATATATATATATATATATATATATATATATATATATATATATATATATAAAGGGTCCGCCAATAGGGACGCTCGATCTTTGACAGCTCATGGCGGCCATGTTGTTTGTGGTAGAGTTGGCAAACGTAGTTGTTATTATTCAGTGTATCTTCACAAATCACCGTGAACCAATTCAGCCGCGAGCAACATGTGCAAATCGTTAAAACTTATTACGAAAATCATTCATCGGTTCGAGCAACGTTCCGCGCGCTCCGCCAATTTTACGGTGCAATTGATCGTCCTGCTGAGTCGACTATCCGTCGTTTGATTAACAAATTCGAGGCAACCGGTTCGGTGAACAATCAGCCAACACCGACGCGTCGTCGAAACGTCCGATCTGCCCAGAATGTCGCCGCTGTGCGCGATAGTGTGCGTGAAAATCCGCGACAGTCAATTTCACGTCGCGCACAGGAACTCCGCCTTTCGGAAACATCACTTCGCCGAATCTTGCATCTGGATTTGGGCATGCATCCGTACAAGATCCAGCTGACACAAGAGCTCAAAATAAACGACCATAGACAGCGCCGTATCTTCGCTGATTGGGCTTTAGAGCAGTTGGAAGTCGACCCCGATTTTGGTCGCAAAATCATCTTCAGCGATGAGGCACATTTTTGGTTAAATGGGAATGTCAACAAGCAGAATTGCCGTTATTGGGCCGAGAACAGTCCACAGGAGGTCCACCAGGTCGCAATGCACCCAGCAAAGGTAACTGTTTGGTGTGGATTTTGGGCCGGAGGCATCATCGGGCCGTATTTCTTCGAGAACGACGATGGTGTGTCCATCACGGTAAACGGCGAACGATACAGATCCATGATAACGAACTTTTTCTGGCATGAAATCGACAATATGGATGTCGAGGATATGTGGTTTCAGCAGGACGGCGCTACGAGCCACACAGCGCGCGCCACAATGGATCTTCTGCACGAGCGCTTCGGAGGAATGGTTATCTCGCGCGGAGGCGACATCAACTGGCCACCGAGATCGTGCGATTTAACCCCACTAGACTATTTCTTGTGGGGTTTTCTTAAATCACAGGTCTACGCAAACCAACCACAAAACACTGATGCCCTCAAAGTCAACATACGCCACGCCATCGATGAAATACAGCCCGATTTGTGCGCCAGAGTCATTGAAAATTGGACTTCTCGTATGCGCGCCACCCAGCGAAGCCGAGGTGGACATTTGACCGATATTATTTTCCATACATAATGCCTTCGAATACTCTTTCAAACAAAAAATAAATTTCATTTATACCTCTCACACAACTTGCTTTATTTCATTTTAAAGATCGAGCGCGCTTATTGGCGGACCCTTTATATATATATATATATATATATATATATATATATATATATATATATATATATATATATATATATATATATATATATATATATATATATATATATATATATATATATATATATGTATGTATATATAATAGTGTTAAGTGTTTGTGCATCATAATTAACAAGGATAACATAAAACTTCTAAGGTTTAAATTTTTCAAACTTTGCTAGTTTTTAAGATATATTATACCAGAGGCATGGTCCCATGTAGCAGAATAAGTTACGTATGTTTGCGTATGGTAGTAATAAGTTTTAAAATTTGTGGAAACGCACCATATTCATAAACATCTTACACACATTTTGTGAAAATCTGTCCTATAGTTTGTTACGTTCACTTGTGGTAGTTAACAATTTGATTATCCAAAATCTATTGTAGGTATACTTGACGGATAACATTGATTTTAAACAGTGACTACGCCTTCCTAACTAACTAACTTCCTGACTAACTAGTATTAAGTGTTTGTGCATCACAATTAACAAGGATATCATAAAACTTCTAAGGTTTAGTTTTTAAGATATATTATACCAGAGGCTTAGTTCCATGTAGTAGAATAAGTTACGTATGTTTGCGTATGGTAGTAATAAGTTTTAAAATTTGTGGAAACGCACCATATACATAAACATCTTACACACAGAAAAATGATTGAAATGTCAACGTGCACGTTGACCTTTCCGCAATCAATGTACATACAAATAGTGAAGCAATGGCTACCCAAATATGTTGATTAACCAGCAAGAGTAACCAGGCAAATACCTATAGACACTTGGTCAAACGTTTGCTAAGGGCTCGTAAATTTTTTTTATTTTTAAGTGTACACACGTAGCGTAGCCATTTCAAGTCAATCAAACATGGTGTGTTCCCTTTAAAAATATATTTAAAACTATCTTATCTGTGATGTGCAACAAGTCTTCCAGTAAGGTGGATCTCTCCTGTGACTCCACCGGTACAGGGGTCGATAGACTTCAGCAAACTGGTCCTAAAGGTGGTTCGAAAGGTAGTCCAAAAGAAATGTGGTTCCAAAGGTAGTGTAAAACGTGGTGAAAAAGGTGGTGTGGATTACACTCGCCGAAAGACAATGAAGCGCTGTAACACAGACCGGTAAGTCTCGTTACAAGTAAAAAAAAGTTAGGTTAAGTGACTATATATCAGGTAAAACTAATTAAAAATTATCTGGTAAAACTAATTAGTTGGAAAACGGCTTCGAAAAGATAGCTTCGCTGTGTCCCTCAATTAACTCTAGGGAGTTCAACGGAACGCAGGCTTTAGAGAACACAAAGTAGGCAAAGTAAAATATGAACACGCGGTTTGAATAAACAAAATGAGTTACCTCAACGTTAAAAATTATTTGAATCCACTAATGTGGTATGTGCAGACTTATCCAAAATCTCAACACATGTACAATAAATTCCTTGTATTATACTATTATGTTGGAACGTACATACTACGTTATTTAACCAAGAATATCACTTAAACTTTTAACACGATGAAAAACCACTATGCCATCTACGCGTTCGACCCATAAAGGGAAGCGAAGAAATCCAACGCCCTCTGGAATTAGACCATAGATCTGCTGCCCTAGGTTAACGTCACAGAACTGCCAATATTCAACTCACAAAACAATAAAGTGACACTGATATTTGTGGTAAATATATGACAAAGTATCTAATAAATGCGCTGTGGCAATATTGATGTAATCGACTAATAAAAGTAATATGCCGACCGGAATTTCTGAACACATGCAAAAGG
The DNA here is from genome assembly GCA_964058915.1 of Tetropium fuscum. Classification (NCBI taxonomy): domain Eukaryota; kingdom Metazoa; phylum Arthropoda; class Insecta; order Coleoptera; family Cerambycidae; genus Tetropium; species Tetropium fuscum. Next base: position 91,041 of record CAXKVY010018537.1, on the reverse strand, counting down.
GAAGGCGTAGTCACTGTAACATTGATTTTAAAATCAATGTTATCCGTCAAATATACCTACAATAGATTTCGGATAATCAAATTGTTAACTATCAAAAGTGAACGTAACAAACTATAGGACAGATTTTCACAAAACTATAGTTCACTGTACAGAACAGCTCAAGTCGGATCTTGGTACATCAAGAACTGGCCTAATTCGGAAGTTTTTCTTTGTGAGCGGCTTTTACATTTGAAATCTATATCTAGTAATTGTGAATATAATTAACCAGATCAATGTTTCTGCTGGGAGCACGTCTTACGTCCTTTTGTTTTGCGGCTGCTATGAAAGTCATAACTTCGACATAAATCGAGATAATATATAAAACATTACCAACTAGTTTATATGATTTATGTATCCATAAAAAATCACAAGACAAATTATAATAATCATTAGGAATTTTAGTAGATTTCCCTGATGCATAACTTATATAGCATTGATTAGAGTCGTAAATTCCTTAGAGATAAAACCCTCCAAAATACGTCAGTTTCAGTGGGATGAAGTAGCCGGGTTAAAAAGGTGTATACTTTTCCCTCAGAGGAGATTCTTATACTTACTTCTCTAGTGTTTCGCTACCCGTCCAGGGGAGCATTTATTTGGTTAATTAAATATTGATTCAACTTCCTTTTAAGTTCCGGATGGTAATTAACATTTCCGAAGTTTTATATGCCAAGAAAGTTTCCCCATAAAATCGACTTAATGAGCATCTTCGTCTTTGCGGGGTACTATCAATGTTTCGCTTTGAGTTCGAAACTGCACGAAATAATAAGGAATTATAATCAAATTCAGCTGCACTCAAACAATTACCCAGGGTGCCTAATAGGATCATTTAAATTCAAGGCATCGATTATTTCTTTCGGTAAACTAACTCCATCCAGAATAGGAGGATTTTCTCAAGAATTGCCTTGATTTGGTATGTAGAAGGTTTTATCGTACGGATTTATTTATTTATATTCTAGTCATTTGTGGATATCTGTTTGGGTCTGGAAATAATTTTTGCTAAATATTTATAGAAAGCAAATGAGTAATGCTAAATAATATTGTAATAAGAACCAAAGGTAAGATGATATTGTGATAATTTACTAAACTTTTATATATTTTTCTAAAAAAAAATTATCGCCACCAAGCAATCTTCTTACACATTGGAAATGAATGCAGTTATCATAAATAAAATGAAACACCGATATATATATATATATATATATATATATATATATATATATATATATATATATATATATATATATATATATATATATATATATATATATATATATATATATATATATATATATATAGAAGTATATATTCAATGGTATATATATATAGAAGGAAACATATTTATTTATGTATTTATACAAATACAGCCAAGATAATATAACCTTACTGAAAACAAATATAAGGAAAAAAAAACTAAGGGATAAGAACGTAATAATACTTTAATAATAATAATAATTTAATAATAAGAAACGAACTGCCTACAAAAACGGTTCTCGATAATATTGGATATTGATGGTTATGCATGCGCTGTTGTTATTTCTATCTGCATTTCATATATCAAAATAAAAGAAGCTGAAGCTGGCAAAATAAAAGAAGCTGACAATAAGATTTATTTTATGGCCGGTTTTATTACCTGATAGTAATGTGTATGCTACCCTACTACTCAGGCAAGTTATAAGGCCGTGGCTTAATTGCATGTCTAGTACATTTTAACTTTTTAAGGTGATCTGAATATGACGAGACCTACCTGAAATTTCAAAATATTTCGTTTAAGTTATAGCTCACAGATCCCTTAATACATAATCAGGTGCCAGACTCTCTAAACATAAATGTAACTTATTTTATGACGACGCGACGTTTCTTACGTCACTGAAAAGTACGTTTCACTGAATTGAGAAAACGCGGTTCGCACCGGATCGATAACGCTCTATATATAAGTGCTCTGCATTATTCACGCTAGTGTTAAGCGTCTAAAACATATATGGCACTAACAGAAACATTCCTGTACTTCTTCTGTACGAAAATGTACAGAAACCTACCTTATTACCTGGCTGGCCTTATTACCCTACACTACCTTATAAAATCAAATAAACGTTTGTAATAGAAATTCTGGTGACAAAGGAATCTCACTACATTTTTATGACAATCCATTTAAGTCTTTTTCAGGTTATTTTGATGTTTCAAAAATACAGGTAATAGCGGGACAAACAAATAGAGAACAGCTTCCATTATACATCTATGAGCCCTTATGGATGTACAAAAAGGTAAGAGCCGTTCTCGTGACGAGATATGAATAGAAAACAGCTCCTCTTGATATATTTTCGTTAATGGAGCTTCCCTATTTTCGCTTCTTCTTGCCACCCCCGTAAGCTTAGAACAACCGGATTACATCTATTCAATGCAGGAAGGTCCACCATACATCATCCACCAAAATTATCCAGATCTGTGAAACCTTAGCTTGTTCATAGCGCACTAGACCTCGACATAATTTTATTCATAGCATTTAAAATAATCAAAACGTAGAGCTCCACTTTTTGATTAAACTCTAAAGGTTGGGTTAACATTTTGCACAAGATAGAAGTTTAGTCATTTATTCAAAAACAGTAATTTATTTAACACCCTGTGTAAGGATTTTTTTAAAAATGTATCATAATGTTAAACAAGTGAGAAAAAAGCTAAGAAAATTTCCCTTAAAACTCTTGAATACCGTTACAGCGTTATAAATCTTGGACAATTTTAAGATGTACCGAAGCAAATATTGAGTATAAATATTCAGAGTATCTTAAGTATACATGAATTATTTTCAAAACAGGCTTCTCTGCAAACCTTATAGGTATATCTGTATACTTGGAACGTAACCATTAAACGACATTTTTAAACGATCTCGTTAAAAACCCGCAAGGCTTTAATTATCCTCAGGCACTCGTAAAATACGGAAGAAATTTATTTTCACCGTATCCCAATATTTACAAACAGTCGGTAGGTTGTTGATAAACAAATACGGAACTGAAACCTATAAGCGAAAAACTGCATATTCTATATTCGCTTTCACATATCCTCGTGCATTTCAACATCAAGCTGTTATTCAGGTTAGATGTGAGTGCTTTAGATATACTTATAAACTTGAGGATATTGGAGAGCGGTAGCAGCAGCTCATGAAAAGGTGCATTAGTTCGCCTCATTCAGGGCCAGCTTATCATGCTCTTTTGCAAGCTCATACATGAAATATATGAAATACACACCAAGGCACTGCAAGAAACACATTATTGTATACGCTAAAAGATATTCTATGGTATGTCTATAAGATCTATAAGAGGGATTGACTTAATTTTCTTCAGTTTTGGAGGAAAATAAGAACAATAGAGAAAACGTAAGTGTTTAATTTGTAATTTATATATACAGGTTGTCCGAATTGCAATTGCGACAATTTAATCATATTTTCTACATTGAAAAATAATAGTACGCTGGCGGCCATTTGAAAGTGCACGATTTTATTTGATATTGTAATGTTTTTTTTTTATATTTGAACATCCTAAAATATTAAATAATGAGCTACACACTTAAAACCAACAACCTATAGAAAATTATTTAGAAAAAAATCACTTATTATGTCGCCATTTGCCGATCAGGTGGACATAAAATATGCACATTATCGAACAAATGCGCATATACAACTTATCGAATACTACACTGTCTCTTAATCTAGGTATTATTTTGTGACTTATCTTTATCTAACATGAGAAGACTGTCGGCGTCCTTTGATATTTTTTATATTTCTTATATTTAAGGGATGTACTGTATGACGGCATAATTTTATGCTATTACTTTCTCGCAAAATGTATCCAGTATAACGCAGAGTAAAGATATGATTTATACATATTTTTCTAATGCTTCTGGCCGTACTCCCCATAATATTATTTTTCAAAAACTATATTACTAAATTTTGTATTAAGTTCCGTCCCTTCCCTTCTTTCACTTTTCGCGTTATACCTTTCTAGCAGAGATTAATTTGTAATTACATTGGTTATCGATCAAATTACTTCATTGTCAGCTAAGGAGTCTCACAGGGATCGAATTTGGGGCCATTACTATTTAATTTGTTTATCAATGATCTGGCTGATATTATAGACTGTGAAAAACTCTTGGTTGCTGATCTCAAAATGTTTTATGCTGACTGTCTGCAGACCGTCGGCGTCCTTTAATATTTTTTATATTTCTTATATTTCAGAGATGTACTATATGACGGGTATATTTTTATGCTCGCTCATGCACTCATAATAAATCACTCAACTATCAATTTTACTACCTTTAAAATGAGTCTTTGATACATTATACGATGCATTTAAAAGTATCGGCAGTACTAGACCAACGTATAAGGAGTTCGTGGAGGATTCCTGAGCGTAAAATGGTGCCGCTAAGCACGTCATTTATTCCAGTAGGGTTCGTAAAGATATAGATATAAAACGCAAAAGCGCCGCGTGATATAATAAATGTAAACATTCGCCGGTATGTTCAAAGCACTTTTGAAATGCAGCGTAAATAGAAAGCTGCTTAACTGCAGCGCACCTAGAAATGACGATTTTATTTCCATTTTGGTACAGCGAGCATCTATAACTATCCTTTAACTGGGAGTGTAAAGGGGCGTAGTGTACGAGAGCATCTGAATAGCATACCGGCACCGGCATCTATCTATGTTATTCAGGCTAGGTATATTCGTTTCCTTTTTGAGAGCTTACGTTCCCAAGGGAGTGCACATAGTATGGGTTAAGTCAGGGTTGAATGTTGTTTCAAGTCTAAGGCAATTACTTGCTAGATCTTTCTGTGAACATGCTGTAACTTAATCTGAAGATGCCCAGCAATTTTTATTTGTTATACAACAAAATGATGTATGTGACTAAGTATTTGGTTTTAATGGTATGATGGATATCACTGTTGATTGATAATTCTCATTGATTGATACCACAACCGCGATTAGAAAATAATGTTAAGTTGCCTTTTCATAATTTAAGTCGTTTTTACTGTGTTTAAATATTTGATCAAGAATTATTATAATGCTGTGAAATATAGAATTGAAAAAACTGGGATTGAACTGGAGTGTTACAGCTTGGAGAAGCAATGTGAAAAAATAAGTTGGCGTTGGGTTCTTAAGAGCTGAAAATTGATTTAGGGGTATCATTAGGAGCTAATTTCGATGGCATTTCTGATCCATTTACCTCATCCTTTTGTTTTCTTGGTTAACTGAGATATTCCTGTTTGAATATGAAATTACATATTACCACAATAATAATTGTGGTATTATGTTTACGGTATTTTATCTGGAGAACAAGAACTAGAATGTAATAATTTCAGTATTTCAGTTAAATGGTATCTATATCACTATTGTTTCTTTAAATATTAAAAAAATTAAAAATATGTCAGCCCATTGGAAGACAGCCGTCAATTCAATTCAATTCAAAACAATTTATATACTAGTTAAGTGAAGATATTTTCCCGAACACACCAGAATACGTGGCAATTGAATTTTACTCCATATTTGTGCTCAGCCACCGCCTCACCTCCTGCTATTTTCCCAGTAGTCTGCCATTTTGGATCCGCCATTTTATTTACAAAATTCATATTGTTACATTCACTTTTCGCTAGTGACATGAATTGAGTATCTAAGTATTAGATGGTAGGTTTTTAGTTCTCAGGATTTTCTAAGAGGTTACTATGGGCGCCCTCTGTCATTCGTCATTAGGACTAAGGTATGAATTATTACAAGTTTCTTTGTGGCATAATCGATTATATTAGAGATTTAATACCTTAACCTATATCATAGATATTTTAATAGACATTTCTTAGCGGATATTAATTAAATAATTACAAGGGAATTATGTACAATTTGCTTTATTAAGGTTCTTAAGCCAAAAAGATAAATTGGTATGAAATAAAATTGCGAACCAGTTGTGCTATTTTTTTCTTTAATCTTTTTTTTCCATTGTTCTCCTGTTACTTGCACGTGGAATGGAATGCTGGAGAGACTCACCTTACTAGGATACCTAATACCATATTTACATATAAGCGTAGTTTAAGTATACTAGGAGCTACCTACACCTTACACTACACTTATCTAGGTTAGGTATATTTCTTTACAAACATTATGTGTTCTTGTTTATAACACAACATTTTGGGGTATATGTTTTGGCTTTTTTAAACAGTACTTGTAAAAATAGGCAACCTTTGAAATAACTTAATAAAATAATAAAAGGAGATACTTGTTAAATCGTGTTCTATTTTTTACGAATTATAGATGGATTCTGTGGATAATTTATATACCTAGTATAGTGGGGAACCATCTGCCATCTGACTACTAGTTTATTTCTTGTCTTTAATTAAGCTGAGCTAGATTAGGCAAACTTTTGTTGCCCACGTAAATGCTGCTAGACTGTATTCAGACGGTAAAAATATTCGTAATTAACGATAATTTAAACTGCGATATTTGGAGTTCCGCGCAAATCAAACCTTTGCGAGTTAAGATCACCGTTCGTCGTTGACCACTGTGCCTTTACCCAGAAATTTCAGTAGCTCCCGAGAAATTATATGATTCATTTTATATCTCATGATACTATCAGCGTCTAGGATCAAGTCGGCAGAATTTTCATAAAAAAATATCTAAAATATCTTTCATAAAAAAATATATATTATATTTATTTTTTTTAAAATACGTTTTAAAAATAAAAATAATAAATTATTAAAAATATAAAAAATAAAAAAAATAGAAAAAAGTTTATTAAAAATATTAATTAGAGAAAAGTACCAACGCTACCAATTTATATAAAAAATATGAGTTTTCAGCTCTGCGGCTGACCTATCGCATGTCAATGCGTTAGTGCGTTAAACACCCTAACACTAACACAAGTGTATCAACTCTGGAGTACTGTAGACTACTCGTATAGGCTGAGGATAGATTTAGATTTATACGGGGTAAGATATCAGTCTGGCATCTCAGAAAGCGTCCTTGTAATTCCGTTTATTTGATACAGCGCGAGATAAATGGTAGGACAATGAAATATAAAACAGTCAATGATTTTCCAATTTAGCGCAAGTAATGAATAGCAGCCTTCCATTGTCCTTGCGGGTTTGCGAGGGGCGGAATCTGCCCCGGGGGCGAAATCCGGTAATTGAGAACGTTCCGCTGGGACGTTTGTTCCATTAGTCTTCCACTTTCAATGTCAAATGCAAAATAAATATAAAAAGTGTAACCCGTAGGGCTTCAAACATTAATAGAAAAAGGTCGCAGGGCTTTTTATCCTGCCAAATTAATCATCAAAAGTATACAAATTCCTCTTTTTTACGGGCGGAGCAAAAAGTAATTCCAATGTTTGTTTCCAGTGATTTAATGTAAACATGCAATTTAATTTCGGTGCGCACCAATATTTGTTTAGCACGTTTAGGATATTTATTAATGACGGACACGCTTTTATATTAATGTTAGACACAATTCAAACATCTGCAGAAGTTCACACATTTGGGAGGGAGTGTAATAAAGGTCTTACGTATATGGACACTATTTTGCTACTAAGTACTAATACAGATCAATCATAAATGAATAGGACACGTGACCAAAAAAAATAGGCAACTTTTTGTGCCAAATAATAACATAAAAAAAGGTAAGAACAGAAAAATTAAAACACATTTATATAATAATATATAATTTTGAAACTTTGAGTAAGCACAAGAAATATGTAATAACCTATAGCTTAAACAATAGCTTATCTGTAAAATAGGAAGTAGGTATCCTAGTGAGATGGATCTCTCCAGTATCCAGATCATCTAATGTTAAGGAAATGATGGTTTCACACCAGCCGAGGCTAGTTCAACGCTCCAAGTAAGACGGTAGATAAGTCTCAGTCAAGGTGCAATTCATAATATCCAACAAAGGTTCCAAGTAAAAAGAAACTAACTGACTTACGAAATGGTCCAGGTAAAAAGACAGTAGATTCCAAGTTAGTGAATGGCCTAGTGTAAGTATCTAAGTAGAGTGGCATGACTTGAAGTGAAGTCCCAAACCGAAACGAAGAATTGAAGTGAAACCTACACTTGGAAGTAAGAACCAATTAAAAGACGCGGCGAATAAGTTTACTTGTCTCTACAGATGGTAAAATCGCTTACCTTAATTTCAAAGTTGTTTTATCCGATGTTTTATCCGACGCAGTCGATTATGTGTTGCTTATCAAAAGCACAATAACACATGACAGTGACATCCTTAAAAAATCCCCGAACTATCTGGAAGTAACCACGTACTTTTTTTAAATAAGGAAACACTTTTATAAACTTGAAATATAATGTAGTGTCAGCTAGACGCTGCACATACAAGTCACTAAAAATTGCGCACTCGAAGAAGAAGGAGGAAATGGATAACCCTTGAATCACATTATTATCTCTGTCTGTATAGATTTGTCGAGCTCGCCTTTTGTGCTAGCCATAGAGAACAATAGAAAAGAAGGATCAAGGACAAAGTGGCACAACGACATGCGCTAGGAACGATCAATAATATTCTGTGATAAATCAAAATATAGAAAAAAAAACGAACTACGCAAAGCAACCTGTAATATTCATGCCCTGAGTTATAATCAGAAATGTTGGACGAAGCGCGTAGTCGCTATTCGTAATATATTATTCGAGACGTACGTACTATTCGAGTGACCGTAACAGCAGATCGCTTTGGACTTCTTAAAAATGCAACCCGAACTCTTTCAATATTTGGAGGAATTCTAACTGAAATAGGCCTTCTTCTTCAGAGCCGATGTTTAGCGACAATGGACTCGTTATATTTAAAGAAATTTTCAACAATAATCGCGTGATGATTAATTTTTTGAAACCGGCAGTACATTACTGTCTATTTGAAAATATTAACAATATATGTCTATGGTTACGTTTCAAAAAAATATTAGAATAAAGAATGTAACTTTACATAGTTATTTTTTTAATAGAAATTTTATACTTTCGTATATCACGTTTTTTTTTTGCAGGAAACGTCTCCAACACTCACCTCTCTCGAATACCAAAAACTTACCTATAGGTTTACCTTATAGGTTTTGCAGAGACAAGGTTATTAGATTTCAAAATATCAGATATCAGAAGCAATAATTTACGAAGAAAAATTAAATTAAAACGCTCACCACTTCGTATATTTGGATATATGAGTACAAGTTCCTTTGCTTTCATTGAAGGTCTTCGGGATAATGCACGATTTATTTAATCAAAACCATTTGCACTATAATTTGTTATTAATAAAGTGTAATAGTACACTTTATTGTATACACTTTGTTGTATAACAGATTTATATTAATAAAGTGTAACAGTACACTTTATTGTATACACTTTGTTTTATAACATATACAAATCTATATATGTATATGTCCAAATATATAAGTTGTGTGTTTTAATTTTTAATTATATGTCACATAGACATAATGTTAATTTAAATTTGACCAAATGAATTCAGCCGGAAACAGAGGAACTCGTAAAAGTTGGTGACAAAACACAAATCACAATGGAAAATGATAGGATCTTTCATAATTTTTTTATGAAAAACTAATAACGAATAAAATGAATAAAGCTCAAACAAACGCTGGCCGGCAGTTGGCAAAATATGTACAATGTACATATTACAACAAACATATTTACTTTTCTCTTCATATTTTCAAACACATGTTGTTGTTGTTGTTTTACATTTATCGTGCGATAAAAGATATACAATCCAATCCATTATAGGTCTCCCGGATTTTACCACGTACCAACTTTATTAGGTGTAAACCTGATTCACCAACTCCTACCTAAACGGATCGAAAATTCTAAAAGTCTTAAAATTGGCGTCTTTAAATAGACCCCTGTTCGACACAAAGCCAATCAGAATGGGAATTTTCAGTAGACCATGTACAATATTTTGTTCGTACAAAGCCGAAACGATAGAACCATCTAACATCAGAGAAAAATGTTAAGTAATAAATATTTTTTTTATATTTGCATTAAATCATTCATAATATTAGATTCGTTGATTGAAATCTTGATTATATATTTGTTACTGCAGACTGTAAATATAATGATTATAAACTACTGTCCAAGTAAATATAATTTTTGTACTCTGGTCGTTCTCCCTTGCATATTTTTTCACGTACTCTGTTAACACTATTAGTCTTTCACTGGACTTTCCCCAACAAAACTTCCCGTATCTATTTAGAGAGTGCTCAATAAGTTTATGAGAATGCAATGATGTGAAAATATATTGCAGAAACCGTTGACGTCCTCGCCCTCTGGTAGCAATGGGAATGCTCCCGCAAACTGTTAAATCAGGCTTGTATTGAGTGAATTTAGCATGTTCATATTGCAACCCATTTGCAACTTCGGAGATATGTCATAGCCCGGTCAAAATATACATTCAAGGTTAAAATAATTCGCATAGAGTTGAAAATTGGTACGAAAGTTGGAAACACCATTATAAATGAAATCCAAAAGTCTCCATTGATCCCACATCTGCAAAAAAAAATTTTTAAGGTCAAAGTTCGCAAATAGGGGTTTTTGAATTTTTCCACTAAACGGTAAGTTTAATCAATAAACGGGTCAGACAAAAACTGTAGATCAATTAATTAACTATCATGTTGAAATTTTGGCTAATTGTCTATTGTTTCCTAAAAATTAAAAAAAAACAAAAAAAAATTATTTTACGTTTATTTATCTTATAACAACAATTGCCTCTAATCATTTAATAGTTAAGAAATTCCATAGAAAAAAAATATCAGAAACTGAATATGCAGCGTTTTTTTGGTGTTTTTTAAAAAATATTCTAGCGTCCGTGTATTTTAATATGTTTGAATGTATTCCTTATTAGCAAGTAAGTTACTTCCCCCTTATGGTCAAATTGTAAAAATTATTATTTGAAAAAAAAAGTTAGTTGAACTATTTCGTTTAAGGGGCAAAGCGTTATGCGATGCGAAACCTTAAAAATATCAAAAAAAAAGTAACACAAATATAAAGTAATTAGACTAGATGTTTGTGTTACTTTTTACTTAGTCGAATATTTGTTATAAATCTTTTATTAATAAATAGATATGGTGTATAATGCCGCCTTTCTACTACAAAATATGCATTATTAGGCAAACATTTAAAAAAAATAAATGGTATATTTGCAAATATGCGGCCTTTTAACTTAAATATTTATACTTGTGGCCTTCTTACTTCCAAAATGGTGATGTCACTTTCCGCTTTTTTTAAATTTCAAAAATCTTATTTTTTTATCAAAAATTAATTTTTAGGAAACAATAAAAAATTTAAATTAAACACCCTGGTAATTTTTTAAATATGAAAATTTTTATTCCAAACTTTGTCTGCTTCAAAGTAATACTAAATACACTAAAAGGTAATGCATTTATAACTTATATTAATCAGTTTATTTTTATGCACCTCTAAAGGGTTAAAGCGCAAAAAATAAAGTGAGAAATACATTATATTGTTTTTTTATATACTGATAAATATCAATAGCCAACAAAAATGTCAAAAAATGAGAGTATTTTCGAACAAATCAATTTTCTCTATAGGCCGCGCGCCAAGAATTTCAAATAAGCAAAAATTCGCGCGCATTAAAAATACAAATTTTCTCATTTCTTTAATATTAATTTTCTCGAAAACTATGGTATATACAAAAAAAGTAACCCATACTTTTTGTTACGAAATTAGTCAAGCTTTCCTTTTATAACAAGATTTTTTTTCATATCCCCAACGGTTATCGAGTTAAATAATGGTTTTCTCGTCAAAGGGGTGGTTTTTTGGGTAGGTTCCGCGCCACCCCGGAATTGATTTGTGAGGTTTTATCCCTAATCTAATCCCCGCACTAACAGTTGCTGAAGAAATATCTCAGATTACATTTATTGCGAGCTTCTGGTGTAATGCCTATACTACTAGGACAGTGGTCAAAATGGAATAAAAATTCGAACACTCCGTCCTGCAAGAAAGTCCATTCACACCAAGAGGGACCCAAAAAAGGCACCAGATTTTTTTCAAATATGTATATTAATTAAAATTTTGAAAAAATAGATAATACTCTAATAAGAAAAGTCGATAAATATAGTAACATAAATATAAGACATTTATGTTACTAAGTTTTTTACATTTGCGGTATATTCAATTATTTTAAAGATTCTAATTTAAGAAGCATTTTCTTTGCTTTTGTGATGCATGTAGTCTCTATTAGTATTAACAAAGAAAAATATAAGCTGACCTACTAAATAAAGATAACATTAAAGAGATTATCTTGCTATATTATAAAGTATTTCGTACACAGCTAATTATGATAAGTTCAGTACCATAAAATCAACTGATGAGTTAGTAAATTTAATCACACTTTATTAATACTCGCTATCCGCTGGCACCTAATGATGTTTAAAAGTCACCGAATATCCCGGATTATCGAATTCTCAGACATCTATTGAGTGAGAAAGGAATTCTCTGACGCATTCAAAGGTGAGATGTGCCGAAATTGGTTTGGGAAGGAATTCGAAGAGTGAATAGATTATATAGGAACTCTGGAGGCAGGCCGTGTTAATCTACTTAAGTTGAAGTTGGTCAGGAGCGTATTTGATTATATTCGTATGTGTGGTACATGAATTAACGTTCAATTTCTTCCCGAATTTCGTTTTGTCTCTTTTCCGAAATTAAATATATTGAAACATATTAACGTCACACACTATCAAACATATTATCCATTTAAGAAAATTACTAGATTACAATGAATAATTCTTCAAGAATAAAGCCTTTCAAATATAAACTGCTGATTTGCGGAAACTCCACTGAACTGATTGCAATTATTTGGCATGAATATTGTACATATAGGGCTCCAACTGACGGATGGCTGCTTTAAACGTTGTCTAACAAACGTGAAGCCAAATTACTAAATCCCTTAGAATTAATTACATATAATAAATCCAAGGCTTCTCTAAGTAGTATTAGTATGTACAGGGTGGGAAATTAAGAAGTAAGGCGAGCCATATTTTAGAGACCAATCATCGCACAAGAAAAATATATTAAGTAAAGTAACCCAAGAAAATCGCTGAAACATATTTTGAATATTCTCAAACGGCCACTAGAGGGGTAACAGCTATGACCGAATAGAAAATTTGGTTTTCATCTGTATTTCGCTCTGCTGAATCTTGATACTTTTCTATTTCCGTATCCAACTGGTGAGAGGACACCGAAATTTTACGTTTTAAATGTTTCTTATTCCCTTTAGCCTTAACATAATTTAGGAAACTTAGGCTCGTTATAAAGAGCTTTTCTTTCTCTATCGAGTAAGCTTCATGTTGATTTCATTGAGAAATACCATCGCGGCTACAAGGCGTTATTTGAAATATCAATAAATATCACGCTTCTTCTAAAAAAATCAAATGAAATGGTATGATTATTTTTACAACTCGATTACTTGTTTCTAACAGTAGATATTAGCCAATTATGAACCATTTTCAGATCTTGGCCGCGAAATTTGCAAAGTACTGCTACTGTTAAAATGACACAATGAAGAAACAACAATGTGCCAGTCGAATAAACATATCAAATGCTACTTCATTTATACGAATTATTATAATTTTCAGATGTAATTTCAAAACGAAAATAAGTTCAATTAGACTGGCGAAAAGAAACAAAATAGCATTAATGACAAGCTGAAATTTTTGACATTCTTATGTTGTTTCTTCATTGTGTCACTTCCAGAGCTTACTTGTTTTCAACAGCTACTTTGCAATTCAGTCGCCAAGATCTGACAATAATTCCTAATTTTTACTTTATTTGGTAATATCTACTGTTGGAAGCAAATAATCGAGTTGCGGTTTTCACTGAAATCTGAAGCATTGGAAACCCTGTATTACTATGCAAAAATAAACATAACATTCCATTTGATTTATTTTTTAGAAAAACCGGGATGTTTGTTGATATCTCAAGTAAATACCTCTAGTGGCGATGCTAATAACCAAATAAAATTTTCCTAATTTTATATTCAGTCATGGTTGTTATGCTCCCTAATGGGCATTTTAGAAACTCGAAAATACTTTTCAGCGATTTTTAAGGGTCACTTTACTTTTGCCCTAAACTTGTGCAATGATTCGTTTCTGAGATATGGGCGGTCTCCATTCTTTCTTGGCCATCCTGATCAGTGTACAGTGTACATGCTTGTACATACAAGCATGTACACTGTACACTATGTTTTATGAATGTTAGAGCTTATATGACGCCAAATTATTCTATTTCACCAGGACTACTCAGTATAACATCGCTTAAATCGTATTTACTTTATTTTATTCTGATATAATTTTATTCTGAATTGTCACACCAACGTGGGGTAATTAAAAACTTCATAATATATAAATACATAAAAAAATATTACAATCATTGTCACACCAACGTGGGGCAATAAAATATTACAATTGTCACACCAACGTGGGGCAATAAGAAAATAGTTTAATATATAAATTTTAAAAAAATATTGCAATTTGGTGCCCAACGTGGGGCAATTAAATTATTACAATTTGACGCAACCAAAGTGGGGCGCGATAAAATAGGCCCAGAGAAAATAGGCTTTGATAAAATAGGCGTTGATAAAATAGAGTATTAAAAAAGTTAACTTAATAACCTAAATAGGATAAAATAAATTAAATGTAAAATAACCAATGAAAAATGGATTTAAGAAGCAGTTATTTGGTTGGAAGAAAAGAAGGAGATGAAAACAGTACATCAGGGGAAGAAAAGATGCCTGGTACTAGCGAAAGCGAGACCAGAAGCACAGAAAATATTAGTCAGATAACCATGTGAAGAACATGATCCAAGAACAGGAGAAGATAAGAGAAGAGATGGAGAAAAGAAAAGAAGAAGCAAGACAAAAAACACAAGACAGAGAAGAATAGGAGAAAAGAAGACAAGAAGCAATGTGCAGAGAAGAAAAGAAAGAAAAATAACAAAAAATAGAATCACGACAACAAAGTCAAGAATTAACAGAAACATTGTCAAAAGTAATAGATAATAAATAAGAAATAATTGATAACAAACTGGAACAGATTAAAAGAGTTTAAGGAAAAACAAAGTAAATTTCAAAAATAGCTAAGCTAAGCTAACCTAGAAACGGCAAGAAGTATGAATGCATTGGAAGAGAAAATAGAGAAAAATAAAAAGGGAATACAGGTGCATACTCGAGATAAGAGTAAGGAAAATGAGGCCATCCAGCAATAAAAGAAGAGATAACCGTTATACAAGTCATATGAGTCAAAAATTTAACGTTAATATCGATAGCATTCATCCAATAATATTTATTAGATGAATGAAATTTAATATATTAAGAACTATCAGAAGGGTAAAGTGATTTAATAATATAGATGAGATAAAATAAATCATTAGAAATGACATGGAGAGATAGTTGATGTGGCAAAGAGCAGGAAATAGAAAAAATAGATATTTTTGAAATTATGTTCCTAAAACAACTTTGGGGTAGCTATGCTCAGAATCAGGTTAGGAAAAGGCTTTATTTTGGTAAATATGACGAAAATAAGCAACATATTTTGTCTAGTATGCATTACAATTATATGCCACAGCTAAGTATTTAAATCCACGCATGCCTGAAAGTGAGATTGTATTATATATTTCAAGGCATTTTAAACACGAAATTTCTGAAAATTTAGCCATACATAACATTAATAACATAGACCAGTTATGTGTTTATTTAAATAGAATCAAAAAAGTACCAGTCATCAAAGTAATAATAATAATATAAATAATAGACAAACTTTTAATAGAAACCAACAATTATTTACTTGATTTGTTTTTGTTTTTCCTCGGCATTTATAACATTGTTTGACTTCTCAAAGTAAAATTTTAGCAAAGCATTTTTATTATTGATTAAATAAGACGAAAGTGATGTAGATGGATCTGCTGATGTATTGTTTGACGGTTCACTAAATTGCGTCATTATCTTGTCCGCTTCATTTAATCGCTTAACCAGGGAATCATCAATGTAGCCTTAGGCTCCGTCGGCGTCGGTCGGCTTCCACCCTCATGACTTTTTAAGGTGCTAACATCAGTACCCGCATCGATTAACATTGTGGCAGTCAGACGTATGTCTAAAATAATCCTCAGTGTATAATTCGGGACTTGGTAATTGTAAAAATGTTGCCAATTACGGGGGAATATATTCTCCGAATTGGGGGAAGTTTTATAATATTATCAATTAGTTATATAATATGTAATCTAAAAAATAAATATGCTGGTGCGGATACCACAGCGGAGTTATTGAATTAAATGATTTAAAACAAGCGTCGCATTTCGCCTGTTAGTAAACATCTAATATGGAACATTTGAGTCACCTCGTGGTCGGCTCAGACCCGCGTCGTTTACCCCCTGCACCCCGTTAAACGATGAACGTTTGGGGTAACCGCTTGAGATGGCGAGGCCATTCAAATACCGCACTATTTGTATTTAAGTGGGTAAAACTGTTTCTTACAATATATTATACATGTTTTTCTTGTATTCACCGATATATTTAAAAAAAATAATATTTCAGTAGCAACATCTTTAAATATTATCGAATAACTTGAAAATAATAATAGAAATATACATATAATAGAAACTATTGACTTCCGTTTTAGATTTATTTTGGTGTAGACATATCTGAACTTACAGTCATCCAAATTGATTTAAATAATATTATGTGTAAGGGAGAACCGAATGGTTACAGGTCTACCAGGCAACATACTGAAATGTATACAGCACGATACAAAAAGAACATAAATTTTCCTATAATTTGTAAACTCTTTGTTTTATGGGCGCCAGTTCACAAACCGGCCAACAATATTGTAGATATATATATATATATATATATATATATATATATATATATATATATATATATATATATATATATATATATATATATATATATATATATATATATATATATATATATATATATATATATATATATATATATATATATATATATATATATATACATATCTGTTTGTATGTTGGTCACTTGTGTTTTGAAATATTTATGGAAAATTTCAAAGGCTTTTATAGCTTTGTTAAATTACAATGTCAATTCAGAGCACGGAAACGCTTACCTCAAGATGAGTTCAAAATAGACTGGTTTGTTATTAAAATGACTATATATTTCTTAATATGATGATTGTAAAATTTTTATTTTGCTCACGAAATTAACATTGATTAATTTTTTATTTATTTTTATTAATTTTAAATTAATGTTGGAAGAAAAGAGATTGGATTTAATTTTAAAGTACAATATTTATTATTTAAATCTGTGATTGGTGGATAGTAGTTTCATAATGACATATGAAAACGAAATCGACTTATTCTGCCTGAGATACCCTATCATAACTTAAAAACTACAAAGGAACATAGGATATTTAAATCTTGGGCGAAGAGAGATATTTAAAATTAAGCAATCAGAAAAAATATGATGGAAATATGATGGATGGTTTGTTATTACCATGGTTGTCAAAGTTAATCCTTGAAAAAACAGAAACACAAGCCGCGAAACGCACTATAGTAGTTAGATCTGTAGACCTCTGCCGGTAGAATGCGGCAACTCCAAAAACTCCGAAACCCACCTTCATGTTGCACTAGCTAAAAATAATTTAATTCCAAGGAACAGCAACAGTTCTCATCGAATTTATGAGAACAACTTCTTTGAAATATTATTACTTTGTAAAAATACTTTATTGCCTTACAACCCTTCTTTGGATGAGATGAAACCCCTTACTTTCGTATCTAGGACACCCTAAATACTCGTTTTCTGCTCGTACACAATTATTACTTTTTTAAATTCATAAAATTTTCACTTTAGATAACATTTGAAACACTGACGATTGTTATAATAATTAAACTTTATTTAATTTTATTTATTTTATAATGCAAATTATTAAATTTCTTAGAGATAATTACAAACGTGGCTACCGTTTAGTGCCGTCCGTAGTCAGAACTCTTCGCATTATTTAAAATGTCTTTGGTTTTAAATCATTGTTGCACATTTTTCTTTAATTAACTAATGTCTTATCTTGGGTTTTTAAACACATAACACTAAACTTATAAATACTTAATATGTTTTTGGAGATATTTACACGTGGGAGTACGCGGAATGCGTGGTGGCCGCATTGAACTATATTAAAATATAATGTAGTTCACAACAGTTATATTATAACTGATATATTTATTATACATATATGAAGGAAGTCCAATATCTCAAACAAAATAATACTTCCTTGGTTACGTATCTTATTTGTGACACAACACTTCCTTTCCAGCCAATGACATATTATCATTATTTATTAATTTTAAAATTACACTATAGATATTATTTAAAATTTGTCACAACATATATTTACGTTATTGGGATTATATTGGAACTATTTTCCTCGCTATTTTCTCGCTTCTCTCAAAAAAAATGTGTAATAAAAAACAGGTGTAATTTATAATATAGGGTGTCTACAAATGAAGTAAAATTATTTTATTGTGATTAACAAAAAAATATTTCTTCATAATAAATTATACTTCTCTTAAAACCCTGAAATATATAAATTTCGTTTATTTCCTCCTTAATAGTATTCTTTCGTTCTTCCAAATCATTACGCAAGATATATTTACAAATATTTTCTTCCAAATATTTTTATATTTATATATTTTACATTTATATATTCATAGAAGCAATATATTATGATTAACATAGTTGAATGCCATGTTAAGACTACAATATATTGCAATAGAGCATTCAATAACTTAAAAAAAAAAGTACAATATTTTCGTAAAACGAAAGCATGACTTTGTTAGTTGACTTTCCAACGCGAAATCCATACTGATTTTCTGTCCAAATCAGGTATTTATTTGGATACTTCAATAACCGATCCATAATATTTATATTATTCAAATATTTTAGATAATTCAAAGGGCACCGCCACAGGTTTATTATTATTATCTAAGTAACTGGGATGCCCTTCTGGGAAACAGGCTCAAATTTTCCAGTCTTTAGCCCATCACGAAAAATATCACTCATAAATGAAAAATTCAGGAGATAAGTAAATGGTTTAATAATTAAATTTTTTGTTTAGAAATTTTGAATAAGAATTTTGTGTATGAATAAGAATGTTTGTATGAATTGACTAAGAAATATCAATAGATCTTGACATGGCATATGCGATAAAATAACTCGGAAATATGGAATTGCTATGAATATTTTTGTTATAATTATTATAGGTTCTTATTATTATTCTTTTTCACAATTATTTGATGAACTTTTAACATAATGTAGGTCTTTTATAAGGCATACGGAAATACTTATTTTATAATATGGATTTCACAAACATGTTCATTGAAACTCATCACTTATTTATATAAAATAACAGTGGAGAACCATTACTCAAATAAGAACTGAGGCCTCGAGCCAACAAACTGAACAGAGAACACGAATTTAAATGAAGTAAATGCAAAACCTGAGAAGAAACCTCGATGTTAATAAAGCAAATAGAGTTTAACGGAGTAAATTTTCTTTATAAGGGGAAGGAATATTATGAAGGAGCGAACACAAACTGCAGTCTGTTGATTACATTCTTCTTATAGCAGTATCCCCTGTTATATAACTTCACCTTAGTGCTACGTATACATACAAAATAATAAAGTCTGGAAATTGACTCACTGGGGTCTCAATTACCATCTCGGGCTCGAGCTGGGAATTGTCCCGGTACGGTCTCCAAACGGCTACCTCTTAGCGGTTTCTTTTCCTGGGGAATTTTCGCGTAATATTGCATGTACGATGATGTTCAGAGAATGTTAATTTTTAAGGATACTGCCGCTTGGCATGTCTGCACCTTTATCATTAATGCTCCGACATGCTATTACTTTATTTATTACCCAATACAGGAAAACACTAAAACAGAAAGGATAAATGAATGAAACTCTTTGTTTCTAAATTCTAATTAATTCTCAGTAGACAATATATAATTCTACTCTTTTATTTACTATAATGTTTCCTACTCTTTCATTTCTTATAAGGATACTTTTTACAAGGTGGAACATTTAAGAAAATAATTATGTTGCGAAATGTATTATTTTAAAAGAAAGATAAATGTAAGCAAATTAGTGACAAAAATTATTCTTGAATTACCTTCCCAAAATTTTTAATTTCGATTGAAAAAAAATAATTAATTATTATACACTCGTGAAACGAACCTGCGTAAAAGGGTATATTGCATCTGATAGGGAAAAACTAAAATTTTAGGAAAAATATGAAAATTCAAAAGGTCATTTTAGGAAAAAAATTCCTATAAACATATGTCCGAAAATGCATTGTTTCCAAGATACAGGATGTTAATTTAAAAAAAAATAACGGTTTTTAAAATGAATTCAAATATTTTTTTATTTTTTCACCGATTCTTTTGAAATTTGGCAGCATTGTTTGTAGTAATAAGATTCTGATTTGGCATTGACTATATCAAAATTATTAAGTTCATAGGCGGTGACCACCCACATTCACCAAAATTATTAACAAGAAAACTCTGACGCCACTGGCTTTAATTTAATCTTGATATTTTTTTGGAATCAATCAACTAACAATACAACTTTTTAGGTCTGAATTTTCATCCGAATCTTGCTTCGTTTACGAGATAAGAAATGAAAATTGTCTTATTGCATGTCTATTTATCATACAAAAACATTTGTAAACATTCCAGGAATATTTGCGAACAATTCGACTGTTATTCACTAAAAATATTCAAAATATATTTGAATTATTTTTAAAAAACCGTTATTTAAAAAAAATAATACCCTGTATCTTGGAAACAATTCATTTCCGGACCTATGTTTATAGGAATTTTTTTCATAAAATGACCTGAAACATCCCCTTAAGTATTGCCGGGTCTTTATATATATATATATATATATATATATATATATATATATATATATATATATATATATATATATATATATATATATATATATATATATATATATATATATATATATATATATATATATATATATATATATATATATATATATATATATATATATATATATATATATATATATATATATATATATATATATATATATATATATATATATATATATATATATATATATATATATATATATATATATATATATATATATATATATATATATATATATATATATATATATATATATATATATATATATATATATATATATATATATATATATATATATATATATATATATATATATATATATATATATATATATATATATATATATATATATATATATATATATATATATATTTATATATTTATATATATATATATATATATATATATATATATATATATATATATATATATATATATATATATATATATATATATATATATATATATATACTTAAATATATATATATATTATATATTTAAACTTAATTAGAGATAATTTTTAATTTTGAAAATATTATAGAAAATTTTATAAGAAATATACCTTTTTATACCCCTTATGCTCCGGCTATGTTCGTGAATTCAAAATACCTACGTGCTCCTATAAGTAGTGGGCTCCAGAAGCAAGTTGAGAGAAAATCATACACTCCATACACAAAGAAAACATTAGAAATTCTAAATTTAACACTTTTATTTAAATAAATTAGATGATTACGAATAATTATGGTTAAATAATCAATTAAGTTTGTTCTTATATGATGATAAAAAGAAAATGATATTTAAACTACGAGCACCGATGATCACTCTATCCTTAACCTAAATTTTAGAATTTGACATATCTGACAGTTCTGTTAAATTTTATGGTTATGTCCAAAAGTTTTCAATAAATTATAATATCTTTGATATCTATTTAAATTTGTTTAGTCATGACTAATATGCATAAAATTATAAGTAAGGTACCTTTACTTTTTTGACGGTTGATATAATTAAGATGTCACTATGAATCCTCAGCTATGAATCCTTATCTATGAACCCTCGCCTATGAATCCTTTTCATCTGTATGGCAATCTTTATCAACTATATACTACATATGTGTACTAAATACTATACCTACCTACTATTAACATTCCTATTTCTTATTGAGTACCTAAATGTTATCATTTTCTCTTCTATCATACATATTAACACCTAATATGATTAGGTAACCCAATATATTAGATAACCCAATATATGATTTAGTATTGTTAACCATCTATATCTACTAAATTCTTTAATGCTCTTATTCAACGAGAACTCTATGTCATGTGATAATTATATGATAATACATGGTTATTTATATGTTTTAAGTTATAATATTTACAAATTCTATTTTCGTCTTTATATATATCAATATATATATATATATATATATATATATATATATATATATATATATATATATATATATATATATATATATATATATATATATATATATATATATATATATATATATATATATATATATATATATATATATATATATATATATATATATATATATATATATATATATACCTATATATGTAAAGAATATATACCGAATATATATGTAAAGAATATATACTGTATATGTAAAGATTTTATATACCTTTCTGGTATATAAAATAATAATAGCTGCTTTAAACTCGATTGTTTAATGAATATGAAAATAGTGGTATTCGTAATTATGTAAGCAGTATAGAAGAAATCTTATTAAATAAAACAAATCAAAATAATACGCGGAAACATATTACAGAATCAGTTTTCCTATATAAATCTGACCAAAATAATAAAAGCCTTCAACGCTGTTGGTGTGAAAGACGTGAAGAGAGAACAGCTGAAAACTCCGCCTTATCACTAGTAATTTTAAATGCCTCCGGCTCTCGACCTAGATTTATCGCTATGGGACGGAACCGACCAATTATAAATCAGCGAGAGGACCATTTAGAAAGTCGCAAGACACCACATGATTAAAATATAAACCTCAATTTATTCACATCGGGTAGGAAATTAGGAATTGTTTATTAATAATGGAAAGGCCTTACGAATTCCCATGTCTAATGAATGTTTCAGTGGATACCCGGACAAATAAAGGGGTAAGGAATAGCAGATTATAAACTTGGAAAGCCAGCCCTAAATCGAACAGTACCAAACAAAAACTATGCAGTTTACGTTCAACATTAGAGGCCAGTCAAATAAGTAGAAATATCGGAAAGTCTTGGGGAACTGCCTTTTAACAGATAATTTTTATATTCGATGTCTCTATGACATTTTTATATATATTTTTTCAGAATGATGAAGAACTAAACCCCCTCTCGCCTTTTGTGTTACTTTTTGTTTCATATTGCAATTTCTAAATATATTTTTTTGGATTATTTATTTTGAATTTTTTTAGATATTTAAACGATATATTTTTTTTCTCCTTCATTTTTATTTCTAGTTTAAACAAGATTTAATATGAAAGTTGTAGCTTTTTTAAAGTTTGCTTTTACTTGGGTTTCTACACAACGTGCCTTATTAAATTAAATTATTTAAATGCGTGCTCCAAACCATACGATTTAGTGGCAATAATAATTTTGCATAAATCGTTCGCTATTTTATTTGGTGCATATTCAATTGTAAATATTGGTATTGAACAAAACAAATAAATGTATTTGTCTCTAATTACCGCATAATTTATAAAACCGGTTTAATTACAAGTTCAAATATCTAATTTGTAAACAGCAAATATATATATATATATATATATATATATATATATATATATATATATATATATATATATATATATATATATATATATATATATATATATATATATATATATATTAAATAATATTTTTATAAATTATACGGTTTTATAAATTATGCGGTAATTAGAGACAAATACATTTATTTGTTTTGTTCAATACCAATATTATATATATATATATATATATATATATATATATATATATATATATATATATATATATATATATATATATATATATATATATATATATATATATATATATATATATATATATATATATATATATATATATATATATGCGTGTTTCGAATATAAATTGTCACATGGAACATTTCGCGTAAATTATATTATAATTCACGCTATTAGTATCCGTATGATGACTAATATTTTGTATCTACTGGACAAACTAATGAAATAAAGTCAGCTTTAAGTGGCAGCGAAGATGCGTAAATTATTTTCTATTTTATTATTAGATTATTTAGGGACTATTTAAATTTTCTTGGAATACAAAGGAATAATACATACAAATTTGCTATGGCGGCTGGTCTTAACGGGCACAAGGATACGTGCCTACCCATCATTATTTGTGCATGTCACGAAGAATTATATGATGCTACAATAATTTTACATTTAATTGCATTTTTTTAATCGGTTTCGAAAAACTACTCAAAACTTATTTCCGCCAAACATCCACTCCTCACGCACCAGACTATATAAAAATTTATTTCCGGGGAACACACAAATCGGACTCCAAATACGGACATCGTTTTACGACATTCGACATTCGGCGGCGTAACGAAATTCGCCGGCTTAGAGTCACAGTTCCATGTTCCCTTAGTCTGAGCGAACTCAGGCCGCCCGAAGGGTGTATTTTTTTAATCGCGAGGTTGAGAGTTGTTACGCAGAAACAAAGTAGTATAGATAGTATTGTATTATAGTCTGTAAACAAGCTTTTGTTATAAGTTTACCGGTTTTAAAATTGTTTTCGGACTAGGACTAGATAGTATAGTGACAGTATAGAATAGTTTTATTCTGATTGGGAGGTTGTTGTGTTTACTGCTCGATTTCCTGCGTTTATTAATTATTTGTACTTTATCCGATACAGGAATTACAGATAAAGAATAATACAAATGGAAATGGATCCAAAAATTAACTCTGTTCAGAATCTGTTAAACAACCACCCAGTTCCGTTTGAGAAAAAACGTTTAATGAAAGAAAAAGATAGGCCTAATCCTTGTTTATTTATTAATTTCGAAACTAAGAGTAAAACGAGAAACGAAAACATAGAAGAGAGTTTTTAAAGAAAACATATACGGCAAATATGAGTGGATATGTTGTTCCGTGACAAACAAGCTGTTTTGTTTTCTTCGTTTAGTATTAATTAAGTTATGTTAAATATTAGTTAACTTAATTCTTATCGAAAAATTTACGAAGACATAGGTATAAATTTCTAGGAAACAGCCTAGAATGTCTACAATTATTTGGATAACAACCACTATGACTGTAATTGTAATACTATCTTACACAATTTACCACAATTAACTCTGTTATTATAAAAACTTTTTACTTATTACTTAATTTTCTTTATAGAGAAAATTAAAAACGTAGCGACGGCGTTGAGTGGCTTCTATTAACTTCTTACGCATTGTTATCTGTCGTTAAGGAAATACCTTTCCAAGAAACAAAGGACCTTAGTTACCTGTGTTTCCTACATATTTTATTGGCCGCTATTGGCATGTAATACTATTTTCTAGTTGTCACGTACGTTCGACCAATGCACGTTTCTTCCAGATTATGAATCTCGTCTCCCTTTTTACGCAAATCCTTTAACCTATATACCTTTTGAATTATATTTAGTTAAATTTTGATATTGAATGAATTATAATATATGTCGAACTTATTATTACCTTTAAGTGACTTTTCTGCTCAATTTAATTGAATTGATTAATAGACTGCTTCACCAATAAGAGTGTTATAATATGTTATGACATATTTGACATAGGCAAAAATTTTTGCCTATGTCACATATGTCATAAATAAAATACTCTTTTGAAAAAGGCCCAAGAAAGGGACAGAAACATCAAGTAATATAATCAGTCATTTTATTGCTACTATCCCAAGATAAACCCTCCAAATATATATATATATATATATATATATATATATATATATATATATATATATATATATATATATATATATATATATATATATATATATATATATATATATATATATATATATATATATATATATATATATATATATATATATATATATATATATATATATATATATAATATGATTATTATTATTACATATTCAAGTGGATATGGTATATAATAAAATACCGAACTCCTTTGCAGTAAAATTGGTACCCTAGCCGTGTCTGTAGACGACCTGAATGACTTTTCTATCTCTGATTCGATTATACTTTGAGGTTCGTGTGGTCATTTAGAAGAATTTAATCTGCCACCAACCTAATTAGAACCAATCGCATTGGAAATTTATCAGAAAATAAAACGTGATTCCGGGCGATTTGATCTCGGTTCGGATAAGAAAATAGTACGTTTACTGTTCGTCGATTTGGAATAATGACATATAACGAAAAGCGATCGGTTTTATGACTAGGATTGGACAGATGGTTACCACGATTAGAGATTTATCTATTTTTCCATAGCGAACGTACATATAAAACCCCAAAGAAAGTTTAGTTAACGATGCACTCTGATTAGGTCGTAAAATACCGAAAAATATCCTCATCTACTATGAATGAACGAATAATAAATTTATGAAAATATGCTTTAAAATTCTTTTATTTCAAACAATGAATGAACTCCTTATTATGCATTTTTAAAAACACTATGCAGCATATTCAGGTATAAAACTATTTAAAATTAAAATACTATGGTGTCAGTGATGATGCTGTAAAGTTTTAAAACACCTTTCACGAAGAAAATATTTATGAAGCAAAATACCTGCCATTAGATGATTAAACGAGACAACGGACAAATAATAGGTTTTCTCTTTAAATCTGAATATTCATATAAATGCGAATAATAATAATATCCCAGTTATGGTGGTAAATTTTAATTAGGATATACACGGTCCTGCGCGTGCAATGTTACTAATTTTATTTTAATAAAGGTTGATTTATCGGGGCGCCAGAAAATTCCAGAATTCGGCCGTATTTCGACAAGATAATTTAGGCAAAAACATGTAAATTGCTTTGTTATCCTTTAAAGGGATAGGGGACGGCGGCGACTTAATTAATATCTGTTGACATACATTAAATTTAATTCCGAATTCTGGGGACCCTAACAGCGTCTTAGCTTCTACCCTGCTCCGTATGATTTACTCTAAATCAAAATTCCTTAAGTTTCCCCATAGCCGTTAGTTATAGTCGGTTAGTTCGAGACCCTGGTAAACAAAAACTTACGAAGGGCGGCAGAAGATGATATAAGCAGGGTCCAAAATTTGAGATATGTTATAAGGTGGTGTCAAATTTAATCAGCAGAGATAATATAATAAACCATTCATTAACTTTTTGTCTTATTTTATGGTGTTAATAAGAGTAATAGTAACATAATGGTGTTTTTGTGCAAAATTACTTTCATATGTTTGAAGGTAGATAACAAACACAATAAATATTTATAATAAAAACAAACAAAACACTTTATATCAGACAAAAGCCAGTCGGTTAGTCTTTCCGAATTTATATAAATAAAGTGACGATATTCTTCAAGTTTACTTAAGCTTAGTCTATGAAATCTTCCACATTATGGATTATATTTTCAATGATAAAGAGTTGCTTGGCCATAAAAGAAAAAGCTAACATCAACAAATACTTATCCAAAGACTATTGCTTTCTTGAAGGGTCAAGCTGTAGGTAAGTCCAAAGTTTTAACAGCAGAAACGGTACCCAAATTTTCATTCGAAGGTCCGGATGGGATCTTTGGTGTGTGTGGAATGGATGATTCAATACGTTTAAATTCAGACGATGTGGTTGATAACGAACACTTTCTCGTCGTATTTTTACATGGAAAAACTCATACTTCATAATATACTGAAGGATGTATATTTGAACCCTACACACTTTATCGTAAATATGCAGCTCTACGTCCTAAATGTATGAATAGCAGAAGATTATTTGTTGAATATCGAAACGACAGGTGTTTGGATGTCATACCATTAGTGATGTTCCAGAAATTATTGCAGAATACCTAACACTAGAACATTTGAGAGAATATACCGGGCATGGGCTCAGGATTCTTCGGAAATCATGTTGGTGGAAAGCGGCGCTGATTTACTAACTCTGAAAAGGCATGGAGGATAGCCTTCTTCCAATGTAGCATAGGGATATATAGAAGAATCCATACAAAGAAAATATGAGGTTTCACGAAAAGTGTTTAACCCTTCTCACTCGGAAACTGTATCAGTCGTTCGGAAAACAAAACATTTGCGATGTCTGCCTCAAAAAGTGCAGTTTTACAGCATAAAACTTCAAAAGGACTAAACCTATGCAATAACACGAATTGCATCAACCATTAATAATAGCAATTCAAACTAAAAGCATCATTAGTCTTCGCCTCACATGAGAATTTTTCATACACGCGCAGAATTTTTGACCTTAGGTCACATTTTTTATAAATGTCAGATATAAATGCTATACACGCGCAGAAGGAAAAATCCTTATTTCCAGACTCCTAGTGAAATACCCTATGTATTTCATGTAACAGGTATATGTAACAGGTACAAATAAAAAGTAAACTAAAAAAAAGACAAAAAATCGTCTATAGAAGAAAAACACTGTGCTTTCTACTAAAAAAAGTAGAAAAGTTCAGACATATGGTCTACAACATCAAGCCTAAAATAATTTTTAAAATTGTTATATAGACTAGTAGGTAGCTTATTGTTCTTTGTTTGATTTATATGAGAGAAAGGTACCACAAGATTACCCGCTTGCCTGGTATTGTAAGAATGCATGTCAGAGTGTTCAGACCGATTTATATGGATAAGCATCAGCGACTCCAATAGATATATACTGGGCACCGGTAAAATCTTGAGTTTTATAAATATGTCCTTGAATTGAGTGCTTCTAGGAACCGCAGCTATAAGGCGAATCGCGGCCTTTATGAAATAAACGCTCTATGTGCAGTACTAGAATTACCCCATAAGACAATTCCATAGGACAAGCGACTGTACACTACAGAGAAATACACCATTTTCATTATGCTATTGTTAACGAAAGGTCTTATCTGTCTCATAAAAAATATTTGGGACGAGAGTTTAGAGCATAAATTATCAACGTGAGATACCCAATTTAAATTAGTATCGTGTAGCGCCAAGTAAAGATACTGTTTTGGATTGTGCCGGAGGTCAAGGTTAGGTTTTGTGTTTCCGAGACATTTAATTTTAATAAATTAGCTGAAAACCAAGTAGCGAACCCAATACGGATCCTTGAGGCACTCCATTAAAGGTTGGAAGCATATGCGATTTGACATTGTGAACACTAACATACTGTTGCCTACCAGCCAGATATGAGCTAAGAAGATTTAATGCACTGTTGCAAATACCATAATATTCAAGTCTTTGGAGCAAGATGTCAATGTTGTCGCAATCAAATGCGTTGGTAAGGTCACAAAATGTGTCATGCATTGCGGTACCTTCATCAATGGCCTCTACCTCGTCATCTATAATGACTAGAAGAGCCTTGGTAGTGGAAAAGTCCACTACCATTACCTATGCCAAGTCCATTATGTTTATTTATGGGATGATTTCGAGTGAAATTAGGATATCTGAACTTATAATCAAAATTATAGAAATTAAAATGTAGCGAATTAAAATGACACTGTCAAAGTTATATCATACTAAAGTAAATAATTCAAAGTTAAAGTCTAAATGGATAAATAACCAACTTGAGATATATTAGAAACAATAATGAGAGGATAATAATATAAATAATAATTTGTTAAAATCCATTGACAGCTAATGTCAAGTCTAAAGCTTGATTCGCAAGGTCAACCTGGAAAAACTAAAAGAGTACAGAAGGGTATTATAAACCTGAATTGTAAAATAAATATGTCATAAACTATGATAGTGCATTATAATAAGAAGTGACGTAATAATAGTGTTGTGTGAGATCTCTTAAACCAAGAATATCCTGTAGAAGATCCAAGAAGACCTGTTACATTAAACATCATTATCTAATATCCTAGAAGAGAGAAGAGAAAAATAAGAATTATTGATTAGCAACATGAGGAACAACGAGAACGTGGGTTATTTTTCTGCAAATTCTTTAAATAAAAATATAGGTAGTTTAGTTAAAATTTAATTTAAAAATTTACGGTCGGTGTGAACGAGGTTGAGTAAAACTTTGAAGGAAGTTTTGTCCAACCTGTTCCAAAATTGTCCTGAAAGATCTTGTATTTATTCAGCATCGTCTATCTAGATTTCAGCATTCATAGGGCCCTCCAGAGGAGTGAAAAAAGCTGCAAACTATTAAACTACTAAGTAAAAGGTACCTAAGTTCCTAAAATAAAGCTAGCATATAAAAAATTACACGAATTCATAATAATCAAGCATAACAAGGATTGAACAAATATTAATAATATTATATCAAATATTAAGTACTTACCAGTCAAAATTTCGTTCCAAAATCAGCTCAATATATCAATAAATATCACTAAATTAAATATATAAACCATATTATATACTTTTTAAACATTTAAATATTTAAATGGTGTTGTTATTATATAAACCACTTGAAATGTTATTATTTGAAGTTATTGAAAAGAATTAGTTTGAACAATGAGCGTCCACAAAATGGCGGTACGTATTGAGTGTTGCATATACAACAATTTTACAGAGCAACATATAATGATGAATTACATAAAGTAAGGTACAACTGTTTTTAGGAGTGTTCATACCTTAAACAACGCCATAAATAATATTTTTTGTGTTAAGAGACTTTGAATTATTTGTTTCCTAAGGTTGATGTGTAGAGTGTTGACCTTGTTTTTGATTCCCTTTCTTATGTAATAAATTTATATACGGTGGGGTTTTGTTTGAATATGTGTATACAGCGTGTTGTATCAGCAGTGTACCTAAACCGACTACTGAGGTTAGGTCTTCATGTTCGATTTGGAAGAAGGTAATGAGCTTAGCCAAGGGTAAAATTTATATATAAAAGTAAGTAGTGCACATTGACAGATTATTAATAATATAACAGCGTAAGTTCAACATACCACTAAAATCAAAGTATTTTGGCGTTCAATAGTAAGGATAATTATCTAAATAGACATCTCAGTCATATTAAACAACAAAGATACATTTCAATATCAATGCCACTCCTGTAGAATTTGGTGTGCCAACTCTTATGTACTAAAAGACGTACTAATAAGAAAATTGGAAAATCAATTAAATTAATTACGTGTTTAAAAAAGGTCCGTGCTACGATCAGAGTTTTAGGATATATTGTTCTTAATAATTAACAAGATCAAAGAGAGAAAGAAACTTAATTAGGGAAAGAAAACGCCCTTATATCGCCCGCTTAATTACAAGGTTAATTAGAGCAGTTTTACAAATAACCGGAAACACACTTCGTATTTCTCTAACTCCTTTAACTTCGTTTATATCAAAATGTTATATTTTGCGTGACGGTCTCTAATCCGATTATGAATAAAAGGGAAGAAATTACCGCAATAATCCGTTTTGCGTTTAAATTTGAAGTAAAGGGGTTGTAATTACTTTAATCGCGTATTGCCGAATTCTCTAATTGCGTTATTCGGAGACGTTCGCTGCATTCACTCTCAGGGAACCGACAGGATCTGAAATTAAATGGGTATTTTGTAAACGTCTGAATATTTTAAGGAATCCTAAATAACGCATGTCATAATGGCTTAGTAGTTCTGAAGAATATATTTACGTGTGATTTGATGGATATTTATAAACAAGCTTTACCGGATGCTTGTATTTGTATTTTGTCTTTCACGATGCCAGCCCTAAACGAGAGGTAAATAAAAACACCGTAAACCACGAAGCGTAATTTTCACGAATTTCATAACTTTTTCAAATTAGCTACACTGAAACTTGATCAAGTTTGACATACTTTACGATCTTATGTATTAATTATTATTTCGAAAATTCGAAAAATATTATAAATTCTAGTAAAAATGTTCAATAAAATAAATCGTACATCACTATGAAGATCATCAATGAAGGTGAAAGAACTTATACAACTTGTTTCCGTATATATGTCCAGATTTAAAACTGGTAAGTGTCTTCCTTTGTTTATTCATCTACTCTATATATTTGATTATTTATCTGTCATTAATTGCTACAAACCCAAGATTTCTTTTCACATAATAAATATGAATAGCAACGAACTTATACATGCATACATATATATATATATATATATATATATATATATATATATATATATATATATATATATATATATATATATATATATATATATATATATATATATATATATATATATATACACTGCGCAACTTATTTAACGCACAATCAAAAAGTTAACTCAAATTTGACGTTATGTATTTTCGACAATTTTTGTTCGTTTGGTCGATTTTTTTTTCAAATTGTAGGTTTTTCTCTTAGGAATATCACTGTCTTAGTTGTTTTGGTAAAACGAATGATTTTGATATTATACCAGGTGCTATAAAAATGTTATGTTTTTTTCCGAAATTTCAAAACGTCCTGTGGGCTATACAAGGTATTGCAAGTTATTGCAATTATAGCCAATTTAAAGCCTCATGTTTTTTCTACATTTTCTTTTTTTATTCATTTGTTTATCTCTGTTACTTCATAAAATATCCAATTTTTGAGTTGACGTGATTTTTATTAAATTTATTAACTTTCTTTTTTGTCAAGTGCTCATTATTTATTACTCATTATACTGGTGCAATGCCTCATTTTGCGTTCTGTTTTCCTTGATATTTTATAATTTATTGAGAGATGCAAGGTGTTTTAGAAGAGAAAAAGGTCTTAAAAGGACAAAAACTCAAAAAACATACCTAGAAAAATGGATTGCTTTAATCAATAAAACAACGAATAACAGGAAACAAAACAAAAGTAAATAGAGAATTAGTATCTGGTGTTTCCACCCCTTCCGCGAATGACCTCCCGACATCTTTGGTTCATACTTAAAACCAAAGTTCTGATTAGGTTCTGATCTAGGCCATTCCATAATTCGACTAGGCGTCCTTCCAATTCTTGTAAATTTTGGGGTTGTCGTCCCTCACTTCGTAACCGCCGACCGATAAAATCCCAAACATGTTCAATGGGTTTAAGGTCGGGGCTACGGGCTGGCCAGTGATCAATTCATAATTCTTCAAGATAATTTCTCACGATAAGACTCGTGTGGGGACGCGCATTGTCTTTCATAAGTAAAAAATTGGGTCCTATATAGGGGGCATAAGGCAAGACATGTGCTTCAAGAATATCTGTGATGTATCTGTCAGAATTGAGATTTCCTTTCACAGTTACCAAGTCCGTTCGCCCAGTCAAAGATATTCCGCCCCACACCATGACTGATCCACCTCCATATAAAGTTGTGTGCAAAAAATTGCATTGACTGTATCGCTCATCGGGTCTTCGGTAGACGCGATTACGTCTGTCACAATTATACAAACTGAACCTTGACTCATCAGTCCAAAGAATACGTTCCCAATGTGCTTCCATCCAATTAACATGCTCATTGGCAAAATTCAATCTGGCTCTTCGATGATCTACTGTTAATGCGGGTCCTCGAGCAGCAATCCTGGGCCTTAAATTTTCCTCCCTCAGTCGT
Organism: Tetropium fuscum; assembly: GCA_964058915.1. NCBI lineage: Eukaryota > Metazoa > Arthropoda > Insecta > Coleoptera > Cerambycidae > Tetropium > Tetropium fuscum. Next base: position 57,416 of record CAXKVY010018537.1, on the reverse strand, counting down.
CGGCGTACAGTTTGAACGCATATGAGTGGACCACCTGCGTCTTGAAGTTGTGCTCTTAAATGTGTTGCAGTTATAAATCGTTGTCTTACAGCATTTACTCTTGAAAAGCGATCCTGGATAGCAGAGGTAACACGAGATCTACCTTGACCGGCCCGTCAGGAATGTTCTCCTGTTTCCGAGTACCTTTGAACTGCTCTCGCCATAGTTGTGTGAGACACTCCCAACCTTCCAGCTATGCGGTTGTAACTCCACCCTTCACCATGTAATGTAGCTGCCTCAACACATTCATCACGAGTTAAATTTCTGGTTTGGCGTTCCATTATTCACTAATTATTGCTGGACTGTCAACAAAAAACTAATGACACAGTTGTCAGTTTATGACGTGTAATCTTCGATTTCCATAGCTTGCTAGCTGTTTGAGTGGTCCGATAAATGCATTTCATGTGAATAAAAGCATATGGTGTTTCAAAACGGTGTATTTCATGAAGTAACAGAGATAAACAAATGAATAAAAAAAGAAAATGTAGAAAAAACATGAGGCTTTAAATTGGCTATTGCAATAACTTGCAATACCTTGTATAGCCCACAGGACGTTTTGAAATTTCGGAAAAAACATAACATTTTTATAGCACCTGGTATAATATCAAAATCATTCGTTTTACCAAAACAACTAAGACAGTGATATTCCTAAGAGAAAAACCTACAATTTGAAAAAAAAATCGACCAAAACGAACAAAAATTGTCGAAAATACATAACGTCAAATTTGAGTTAACTTTTTGGTTGTGTGTTAAATAAGTTGCGCAGTATATATATATATATATATATATATATATATATATATATATATATATATATATATATATATATATATATATATATATATATATATATATATATATATATATATATATATATATATATATATATATATATATATATATATATATATATATATATATATATATATATATATATATATATATATATATATATATATATATATATATATATATATATATATACATATATTTAAATGGGTTCTATACATATAGTTTTTCATTTATCATATCAGATAAATAAATGCAGTTTTTTGTGTTTAGTAATATAGACATTTGTCAATATTTGTGTTTCATAAAACTTCACGTATATTTTTTATAAAAGCCTCTTTTCGTTGCATCTTTACGCATATTTGCTTACGACAGATGATTGTATGGGTATTCCCTTTCTTTGCCAATTTGCCACATATTTTATTATCCTATGTAAAAGAGTATAACGGGATTAGATAAATGGCCTTTTTCATTTAGCATATTATCTTGATTCTCCCTAGTCCTACTTTCACATTCTCAAGAATCAATCGCTCTTAAATGCATCAATATATTGTCCTCGTTTCTAAAAAATGCCCCTGTTTGTGACACCGTAACGAGAACAGCCCCCTTGGCACTGTTTTTGTGTCTCATTAGCAACTCTTCCTAAAGTTATATCAGCGTTTTTTGTGAATTTATCGGGCGGCAGTCCCATTCACTCCATTACGTAACATCTCTCAAGATACCACTCGAACATTTGGCACCCGCCGATCGTAAATATCGCCGACCAATGCGTGATAGGGAATCATTTTTTAAATCGAGATTTAATCTCGGTATTTGCTTCCGTGGCATTCCTATCGCCGAATTCCGACGAATATTTTCCCCGGCTGGTAAATGCCACCAGAAACATCTATTTCTCAGAGTAGTTTTCGGTGCATTAGCATATTTGGGTCTAAACTACTTCTAAACACGACCATGCGGCATAGAATTATTATATACCAATACTAAGATTTATTAATTTACGTATTGCCCAATAGAATAGAAAAGGAAATTATAGACGAAAATGTAAGTATAATCATAAACATAAAGCACGCATATTTAATACACACTTAAAACAGACAACAACTTAATAGGCTAAGCATATTAGGAAAATAGGGGAAAGTTTTTCCATAGTTGTAATTTTCTCACCCCTCATATTTTCTGGGTCGAACATGAATCTTTCACTTTTCACTTTTCGGGCAGAAATTTTGCTTGGAACCCCTTTTAAATAAAAATTAAAAATTTTGGCACCTTTTTCGGTTTCTCGCCTATATCTCAAAAACAATGCGATCTATCAAAAAGACCATTCCACAAAAAATTAAAGTAGACAAAATTTCCTACATTTGTAAGGTAATTTATTTGTTTCTGTTGTCGATTTTCGGCGCACTGGAAAAAGGAGGAAATCCAAAAAGTGACAAAAATGCGATTTCCGAGGATACAATCCACGTTGGCCATGTATGCTTTCACGATGTTGAAAAATAAGAAAATATTGCAGACAAATGAATAAAATAAACTAGCAATTGCAAAATTGGAACATGGATTGATTTGATTGACCGGTTGAAAACATCCTGTTGAACTATATTCTTGGTTGCATATTTTTGAAATATATTGAAACCAAAGCTCACCGCATGGAGGTAGAACCTCCAAGCGCGTTGAATAAAGAGACCTCAGGGAATTTTGAATTCACAAAAAATGGTAAATTACTTACACATTTTACAAGAAAGAATTGTTATTATTATTCTGTAGACAGGATGGAACGTTGGTCATTTTAATGAGGTATTTTTTTAATATGTTCTAATTATTTTACACAAAAGTGAATAATTTATAACCGGGTAGCTTTAATTCTAAAGCTACTTGCCAAAAATAGGCTCATTACGATAAATCTTGAGCCGAAAATTCTAAATTTACTGAATTCATTAATTTTAATATGGCCGCCTGTAGTATAGAACGCCATTAATAGATGGATATATTCGCCGGAAATATCTATAGATATATAGATATTTCGGAAAAATGCTTTAGTGCATCTTTCCATAGAAAAATACATTTTTAGTGCATATTGTTTGAATGTGAAAAAAAAATTGAATATGAAAAAATGAATACTGAAAATATAGAAAATTAAAAAAATAGCTAAAAAATGAATAAGGTACGGTGGGGTAACTGCGACCCAGAAATTTTATAATTGAAATGCAAAACAGCATGAAATTTTTGTTTTTATCCCATATATTTCCAACTGTAATATATTAATCTATGAAGTATTGGGAATGTAATAGTGTATGTATTGAGCATATTTGTAATAATACGTATATAATTTTTTTTAGGACTATAGGTCGCATTTGCCCCTTATAATGGGGTAAGTACGTTTTTGGCTGTAGTTTCATACTTAAAGTGATATTAAAGTATTGTATTTTGGAGCAAGAGCGTATAGTTCAATGCAAAATCTGCAAAATCCAATCTCCCGATTTGTCGGGAATCGATCTGTCGTGAACGGATGAGTGTATAAACACTTTTTTTTTTCACTTTTTTCATTCTACCACAATTAAAACTAGAATATAAAATATAGGTATTACAAAAACGAAAACAAGATTGAAGTCTATGTCCAATGTAATAAATAAGTACTTATTTTCCTAAGTTACAACTGACTTACAGTCGCACTTACCCCAAATCAAATTTTACTAGAGCCAAGAGCGACATGGCAATTTGTAAAAAAACAATGTAATTAATGAAAATAACACTTACCACTTGAAGAGTATATGTCGAGGTATATGTGCTACGTATATGTTACCCGAAAAACCTATGAGGACAATATGATTGTATAAAATGTTTCCGATTACAGACGATTTTTATAAACTACGCCAACTTAGCAACCGAGAATTTTCCATAAGAGGTTATGTCGTATGTGGTGACATCTCAAATAATTAAATTACATTCCTCTACTAGGGATTAATTTGTGTATTGGGGATTTATATTACGACCCATTAGACGGCGATACCTGTTATGCTTTTGTAATTCAATAATTATGGCATAGTCGCATTTACGCCAAAAACGCTCTCATCCCACCTTACCTTATGAAACAGAAACTCGTGATCAGCGACCACAAAAAACCCGAGTAAAAAAGTAATTGGAATCATTTCGTTAATAAATAATTCTTTTTTCATATTCAAACAAAAAAAAAATGCATTTTTCTATGGAAAAATGCACAACGCGTTTCCCCTAAAAATAAGGATTGATATATTTTTTAAATGTCTTCCTGAATCGAAGTCAAAAAACCGAATCTCAATCCATCCATTCGGAAAGAATTCAAAGTTGAAATGTTGATTTGCCTCGCCTATATGTCTAGAATGGTGTAACCACTGGGGTTTTACCAGATTGACCGATGTTGAAATGAAAGGGAGCGTCGGGGTTTGCAAAAATATGTATACATACATAAATATATACACACATGATCTCATTGTCCTGGGTTCGTCGCGTATGCTTTAAAGTTAGAAGGGGAAATCTTAATATTGATACATGGAGATTTAGCTTACCTCATATGCTCTCATGATGTCGGTGTTAATCCTGTATGGCTAAAACCTCACACCATCACTAAGATTCACGAACTAACTTTGTCGGATAATATTGAATTTCGTTGGTCAAGAGATTAATTCAAATAACTTCAAACCAAGATATATATTTAATATTTAACAGAATAAATTACGCTGACAATAAAACATTTACACTAAACAAACTATAAATTTGGACAAAACCAGATGCGTCGCGCAAATAATGAATCTATTCATATGAAAACAAAGCTAACCGCTTGGGTTAAGTAGAACTGATTCTAATAGAACAATTTTGAGTGCCTTTCCGCTTATTAAACTATTTGCTTTTTAAACTATATTTTAAACCCGAATTTACTGTATGAAAACCTGCCGGAAACTGCATAATTTTGGCTAAGATTGTTGTTCCAGTCCTCGCTGGGCGGGACCAATGTCGATCTTTCATCCCCTTTAAGTAATACCACTTACTAGGGGTGAAATCTCCACCAATCCTATGGGACCTACTTTACCCCTTACATGATCTCAGGAAACTATTCCCGTACTCTAACGACATCTGGTTGCAAAATAGAAACTAAACATTTTAGATGACATTTCTGAGATTACTCTTTCTGCATCAATTAGTTAGCTGTTTGGTCATTTTTTCCATACCCGGAAACCATAAATTAAGTGACGCTTCTAACGGACAACTATTATTTATGGTCGAATCTTTTCGTGACGCTTTTATGGATCCTGTTAATTTTACAATTGATTTGAGATATTTTACTTTTTGGTAGTTACCCATCTGTTTACGATTACGAAGTTATGCATTTACGAAGCTATGAAATTTTGCTAAGACCGTACTTAAAGAAAACACACTATACAAGATGAATTACTCATTTAATGTGGACCTTCTTAGAATTCTCTAAATAATAAACAAAGGACTTCTTGGGTTGCTATTCCCTTTCCGAACAGAATTATGACCTGCACTTTACCATTTTGTTACAATGGAAATAACTCATGGTCATAATGTCATATCATATTCATATGCACTAATTGAAAACCCAAAATGGCCATTCGGCTGCCCGAAACAAAAACATAATAAGTACTTAATTGAATTTTTGTTACAATGAATATAAATTAATTCTTTATATAATATGATGGCATTGAGTTATTCACTGACTTTTCGGCACACTTAAATAAGATTTTATGGGGTACCTTTGTGTTCTGATTTATAAGAAACACACAAAGAAACAAAGTAATTGCTGATTTTTAAAAAAATTACAAAACACAGTTACTGCTCTGCTCCTACTGGATTCTATTGTTTTCAAATATTAAAAAAAATAAGAAAAAATAGTGTTACCCATTTTTTATAAATTAAATAAAAAACAGTAACTGCATTTGCTGTGATAATATATAAATAATGTACTATATTCTCATATATAAATATACATGAGTTTTGGTACTTAGAACTTACTTACTTCAAAATTTGTGTTTTAATTATACTTTGTTCCAGTCACGCTTAATTTATGCCATTATATTATGGGGTGACTCATCTGACTCCATAAAAGATTTTAGACAACAATAAAAGGTATTTATAAGTTTAGCATATGCAGGAGGACGCTTTTAAGCGTTGTCAACCTTTACTTGAATCGGTGAGTTCGAAAACCGTACATGTCCAAAATCAGCGTTCCGAGAAAATCAATAAAAACCTTTTAACGTTGAAACTACTTGCCATAAACTATCGGCATGCATAGTTTTAGATCTCGTGGTTTGCAATGTGTTTTTAATGGTAGTTTTTCGGAAAATAAAATAGTCTATCAGTGACAGGTAAAAAGGGGGGATGGACTTGTACGGTTCTTGAACTCAACCCTGTATATAAAAAGACACAGATGATTTTTTTTTATTTTTTTAATATTTCTTCAAAACAGAGGAAAAATACATATCAAAACTGCCATCTTAATCATCTAATCATCATTTTCAGCACTTGTGGTTTTCCATGATGTGATGTGGTAATAGATTTCCAATACTTCACCTTGGGTATAAGTCATTACCTTCTTGATGTCCACGATTTTTTTTTCATTAATCGGAACAGGTTCCTTATATGCCTTAATATTGGGCAGAGGTGGGCTGTTCTTATGCTCTTTTAGCAATTTAAAAGTATCGGAGTGTAAACCATCTATATACTCCCACGTTTTAACATATCCTGGATTTGAACTTTCATACAGGAACTGCCTATAGTTTGACACAGCAAACCTTTCTTTCTTGGAACCGGTACCTCGAGTGCTACATGTTTTTTTATAGTAATCAGGCCACCAGTTTTTAAAATCAGTAATATCAGTGTATCGGATTTGTTTCACAGTAAATGGTTGCTTTTTTCTGGAAGTCAATATTAAATCCTCATATTCTTCTGGAATATGAGGATAAATTCGATCATGTTTTCTAAAATTCCGTTTTACACAACCAAAATCCCTATCGCAGGGCAAAAACGAATGGCCTCTTATTGGAAAATAATGATAGATTTTGTTGAATCTTTTGGTTGCCTGTAATGCTAAGAGGAAACGAACCATTGTTTGGTTTCGGTTCTGCCCTGCACATCCATCGGAAAACAAATGCAGTTCAGTGATTTCAGGGGGTATATGTTTCAATATGTAGTCATTAAGGAACGTGCAAACTTCATTAGGTCCCTTCTGACCTTGACCTTCATGGTAAGTATAAAAATGACCAGTATTCTCCTTAAGGTTGTGTATTTGGAATGCGAATACCCAGAGCTGCCTAAAATAAAATATTTCCTGCACAGGTATGTGCGGTAGTGGCATGTTTTGCATATAGTCAAAAGCTAGTCCCATCACTTCTGGTCGTTCAGTACACAGGGTTTGCACTTCTTTAATTTTATTATAAAACTTCTTCGCCCGCCTTTTATGGACCATTAGTTCCGCTGCAACCACTCTCTTTGTTAAGGGTAACATCTTTGAGCCTCGTTCCATGTCTTTCGCACTCCGAGCATACATCAACCTATGGTCTCCCAAACTTAAGATTGAAGTTCTCGTTGAAATATTTTAGATAGAATTCGTATTTAACTAAATTTTCCAACTCTGGATATTTCCCGACAAAAAGACTATGCATTTTCTTTACATCCAAAGATGCATCTAAATAACGAACGGTTTTGGAGGAATAATGTGAAGCTTTGACCGGAAACGCCTCAATATGCTCTTTAATTTTCTGAGTCCATTCGTCGCATAAAGCACGAGGTCTATTATTATGCCTGCCTCTAAGATCCTTTGGTGATTTAGCTGCCAAAAGTAGGGTGTTCAGGCGCTGAACTTGCCAGTGCGATATGGCATGAAGGCTTATAAATGCCTGTTTGCATACGGAAATTCGATTTGAGCCTTTCAAAACGAAGTACGAAAAGTTTGATTTTCTTTCTTGTTTGTTTTCCGCACTTCTCACTCGATGTCTCTGGATTGGTTTTGCTTCCATGAGTCCTTGTAAATACGTGTCTTGCTCGTTTTTCGACGTACGGCTGAGTAGATTAGATAAAAGGTTTCTTTTTTCTTCCTCGGTAAACTGTTGCATGCATTTTTTTGTACAACTAAAAAATAAAACAGCTATTTTGAAATTCAAGTCAAACTTATTAAAATTAACTTACCTACACGCAGGTCCTACAGTCTTTGCATCAACATGTTTTCCCTTCTTAGAAACATATGCCTGACCTTGCAAACGTGCTGTTTTTATTTTGTTGTGTTTCCAGCTAGCGACATTTCTTTTTCTTTTTCTGCTACCACTACTAGATGTACTGACTCCTTCACTATCACTGGATGACATAATTTTACTTGAAAAATCGCGAATATGAAACTATTTATTACAATGCACATACACACGAAGTGAACGCCGTTCATGTAAACAAGCAACTGACCACTATTTTGTTGTTGAGATGAAAAACCGTACAAGTCACGGACATGTACGGTTTTTCTCCCCATTTCACGGGAGCAATCAGCTCTGCGACGTAAAGTATCTAGTACGGTTTTTAAGCTCAATCGATGAAGAGACAAATTTTAAACAAAATGGCTATCTTACTTTAAAATGTCAAATTTTGGACTTGTACGGTTTTCGAACTCATCGATTCACTTAGAAAATTACACTTTGCATTTTTATTTTAGCCCATTAGAGATACATAGCATAGAGATACATATATACATAAAGGGAGTTAAAATATGAATTTATTTTACCATATAATACTAGAGCATTTAGTTTACTTAAAAATCAATATTACAGACACTATTATTGCCTCCTGATATAAATCAACTAAAATAAATCAAATTTAGATGTACCATTCAGATGTGTTCTTATTAAATGACTGCTTCTAGATCACTGAAGTATATATAAATACAACTTTTACATTTTACTATAGTAGTGCATATATTATGCTTACCTTGTCACTTTGCTTCATCTGTATTCTATTATAAAATGACATGATAAAATTAAAAAACATCTTTTATAATTTTCTAACTTAAAAATATAGTGCTGCCAAAAAGTGGCATAGTGCCGTACAAAATTTTTTTTTTCCATATTTTTTAGAACTAAATTAGTTTATTATACGTGATTCCATTATACAACCACTATGCATGAAAAGGTTAAACCCACTGTCTTATATTTTATATTATTATCCTTTACTTACAATAAGAAGGTATATGTCTTTATACCATTGTTACGCACGCCTATGGCGAGTGACGCAATAGCCTGTATAATGAACATCTTGATGCTAGGAGAACGCTTCTCGGTACATCTAGGTGTGCTAGAAGAGTGCCGACGCATCGAGAAACGACAAATATATAAGCAGATCCGGATATATAAGCAGGTTTCCAGCGGTGGAGTGTAGTTAATGTTAAACACGTAAATATTAATCATCCATAAGAGACTCTAAAGTAATAAATTGTGTTTTATAGTTGCTAATCAGTACCTAAGTTAGTTTAGTAAGTATTTATTAGCAAGTTAATAAAGTAGCGTTAAGTTGCCGTGTGTTTATACTGTTTACATGAAACATAATATCGATATAAAAAAAGAACAACTACAAATTCAACAATTATGTTTAATGAATATCATTAAATAATTATGGCTGGCAATATTTGACCAATGCCGTGCATGCAAAATACGCATAAAAGGGAAAATTAAGTAATTACTTTTTGTATACGTAATATGTATGATTATTATATTATGTCACTCGTACTACTGAGAAACTACCTAGGAACTACTTTCATAGGAACTTTAATAATATGCAATACTAATCATAAAAATGAAAAAAGTGTATATTCACCACTTTGTGTCAGATAGCTATAAATTTGATATGCCTTTATTATCGACCTTTTGTGTAGAGCAACGCGCTTTAAACACATCGCCCGGGAAGCGCGGACCAGGTTACAAGAGAATATGTTCTTTTAAGGGAAAGTCACCCTGGCTGTCGAAAAGAAAGATTCCTTTATATGTAATTCTTTATCCTTGTGTCAATGCGAACGCAGAAATATGTTCCTTAATATATATTCTTTTTGTAAATGCTCTGCCGGAGCACAAAAAGAAAGCAGGCGGTAGTTATCCCAAGTATTTTTTGTTAAACATTTTCCATACACAATATATCGGATATAAATTATGCTTTTTGTGCTTCGGGGTTTAATACATTTTATTTCTGTTAGAAAGCACTATAATAATGATTAATGGCCCATGAGTTATTTTTACAGCATATATGCAAGGCTTTTTATAGGTGCTATTACAGATATTATCTAATAATTCGGAAATAAATCAATGAATTACTAAAACAACAAAGAGATATGTTATGTCTTTTAATACCTATGTGTGTGTTTATTATACTACCGTTATAATAATAGTCATTATTTTCTGCGAATAATATAAATGTGTTAAGGTGTTAAATCGGAGAATATTACTGAACATTTCACATCACCATTTACAACTTTTTAAAAAATCGTAGGCTTGTTTTTGTTAGTTACCATGGAACCCCAAAAATGTTCGTACCAAATTGTAAGTGGAAATTAAAATGTCAAAATAAAGACGCGGGAGTAGGAGTGCTTTTAGAAGAAAATTTGTTTGGTGAAGCAAAGGATGATATTTGGAGGATATTATTAAACGCAAATAAGAACACAAGTTAATATGTTAATATTATTTTTTTTTTGTTTTTAAAAATAATGTGAGTATATATAAAAATTTTAAATTGCACTTTACGTCATGTATTGTCTAAAGGAAGTTATAGGTACACCAACTACATTAAAGAATTTGGCGAAGGCGCCGATGGTAATTATATAGACGATGCCGATGGTAATAAATGTATATATTGGTAATAATACTTATATATTATTATTATTTTATTGATATTTAATATCAAATTCGCGTTATTTATAAAAAACTGTGGAAACCTATTCTGTCATGTAATATTATGAGATCAAACGAACTTACCTTACCTTAACTGAAGTTCGATCTTAATTATACGAGGCCTCGCCTGAATAGATCATTCACTTTGTAGTACCTACCCCTACTATGGTCTAGATATCACTAAATTGAAGACAAATCAAAACCTCTGTCTGTAGGGTCAAAAACCGGTTCCAAACTCTGAGAATCCCTAAAGTTAGTAGGTTGCCTACAACCTCTTGCTCCCCCTCGCACCGCTTCCGCCCACAAGGTGACACGCGACGTCATCGGTGTTTTAAATCGAAAAGCGCGTGGATTGTAAGATAGATAATTTTCAGTTTTGCTTGGTATTTATGGGTTCCACTGTGTTATTATATTCGTTTTATTATTGTTATTGGTGTGTTCTCGTGTTCTGTGTTTTTTTTTTGTAAATTTGTTGTTGTTGTTATTGTATAAAACAAAATTCTGTATAGATATTTCACAAAATTGTAGGACTGAATAAGTGTATTGAGGTGCACAGATGGTAAATAGGATATAAAGGGAGGTACTTACATTTATTTTTTACATTAGAGTGCAAAGAGTTTAATATGGGAGTACCTACCACAAATGAGTATCTGTCTCATTATATATGTATACTCATATAATTCTTTTCATCAATCCAGATTTACTTATTTTGATCTACTCCTAAGATTATCATTGTTTTGTTTTCTTTGTGTTATATTTTAGAAGACGCGGGCAAAGTCCTCCGATCTCTCCGATATTGATGTTAAAATTTTTGGAATATCATTTTCAAATATCTGTGTGTAGATAGTTCAGTGTAGATTTATATGAGTATTATACTTCCACTTTTTTAAGTTTTTAGCTATTATTTGTGATTAATTTATTGTTGTTCCATTCTATCATATTATGATAATCTAAATATATTGAGAAGCTTGTATTATTGATACATGTATTATATTATTATGGGGCTTAATAATAATTATATTGGCATGAAATGAAGACAGTTCTGCCGAACAATAATATTGAAAAAAATGGGTTTGTATGGATATACGAGTAGATAGAAACACTTGTAGTTTAGCACTATTTTACTTTGGCTTTGATAAAATTATATTAGAGCATGAAAATCACTCACCTCAGAGGAGGTACAAAATAAGCTGAATCGTTTAATTTTGTCTTATTAAAATTTTAATATCTTAATTGAAACGTGTTAATTTAAACGTGAAAATTAATTATTGTTGATGTGATCATTTTCTCAACTTTATATTATAAAATGTGATATTTGACAAATAATTTTTAAATGATTTAAATAAGAAGAAAATTAGTTCTCTTGAAATTGGACATTAATTTAAGAAAATAGTAAATATGGAGATGTTATGGCTTATCAACTTTCAATAGTCTTAACCTAGCCTCTGGTATCCTACTATATCTTAATATTAAAGTACATGGGATATAAAATCCTTCTACATACAATATTTCTTATATAGAAATTATTTTGAATGTAAGTGAAAAGCGACGTTTAAATATTGTGTTTTATTACCTTTATATAATGTTAATCCAACACTCAAAATTTTATGCACTACCGCACTGGTTTTGTAGACCTCTAGCGGCACTCTCTGGAAGCTGGATTGGAATTTGGATTGTCTTTTATGGACAGTGCTATCAGCTTTGAGGACTGCTCTCTTACACGTTATTTTATTTCATTTATTGAGAACACCATTTAAAACGACGTTAAACACGATAATACGGATATAGCTATCTAAATGCTACCCTCGACGCACTAGTTATAAATTAAATTACCTTTTAAATATTACACAAATTACTACATTATTACAAAGACTACAAAAGTTCAATTGTGCAGAAATTATTTTAAAACACATCCACTATGGATTGATGCAAATTCGTTGATCACTTTTTTACAACAATTAATATTTTAACTATATTGTTTTAAAAATAAAAGATGCGCGTGGCTACCTGTTTGATGCCTTATGCTTAACTATTATGCGTTGTTGTTCGTTTCTTCATTACTTAAAATGTCTTTCTTGGTATTTTCATTATTTACACATGTTTCACAGAAGGGTTTAACTAAATTTCTACTTATACACTACACGAGTATTACTATTAATTTGTCTTTTGGGGATATTTACCCAAGGAGCACGCAAAATGTGTGATGATCGCGCTGGACTACATTTCACGACTCTTAAGGTTAATTCAAATATTTATATGGGTTATATTTACACAGGGTAGGGCACAAATAGTTGGTGATTATCTTTTAACTGTAACTACAACACTTAAATTACTAATAAATTGTCTTTTTGGATACTTACATACGGGGACGCGAAATCGCGTAAGTAACACCTCGGACTATATTTTGTGACTCTCTTATCCTTTTTTTCGTAACCAGTGAAGTTATGCCCGGAAGATAAATGCATTTCCTGCAGTGGATGTGTTTTCTCTGCATATTTCCATATGACAACCAATCAAATTCTCTTAATTATTATAATTTTCTTTATTTCACTACATTATATTAAATTATGATTATCAGACTTTAAGAATAAATACTTTAATTTAGAGCTATTGTTTACTTTTCACGCCCGCTCTATGCATATTAATCTATTTCCTAGCATAAAAGATCTTCAACTGATACGATCTTTCTTCGAGATCAAAACTCTAGAGCCAAGATCTTTTAATCTCGATACAAGTGATTTAATATAAATAATTTAAATTATGCTTAGTTTAGCATTTTTCAATAAATAATCTATTATAATAAGTTATTTATACTTATCAGTGTCAGTACCTGTTATTCAGTTTGCCCTTATGTGTTTCTCTGTCTGACTATGCTATAAGATTTATTTAGATTTTATGGTGTTTGCCTATTCATTACAGCTGCTATTGATGCTGTTTTTTATTCACTTTGAAATCACTTAACGTATTAACTTATTAAGTTAACGTAAAGTAAGACAGTACTAATAATGTAAAATTAATCTATAGTATTTCCACACATACGACGATATTACAGATAATCGTTTTTGAAAATTGCTAACTAAATATCGATGCACTTAATCTTTCAGTACAGCTTAGAGAAATTGCAGGTTCTGGTTATAAGCTGGTATGTTGACAGTTTAATGCACTTGTCGAATAAATTCTTAGTTTTACACACTAATAAGCATTTATTGATTACCACATCTTAGAACTCTCTGGTGTACTATATACTATGACGTAGGTGGTTTCCAAGTTTTAAGGGTATAGGCAGCTCACTACTACTTAACTTCCTCATATCCCAGTGATGCTTAAGCAATTTCCGTTGTTTATGAGGACCTCTTTTATATTCTATTATACAAATAATTTTCCCTAATTTTGACATTTAAAGTGGCACTTAAATACGTTAGGAATGGTCTTACTTTTAACAATCAGTCACCAAAAGTAAAATTGTACCCAACGGTTTTGTAAAGTTCATTTCATAGTAGGTTATTTAGAGATTATGAAGCTGACAAGCTACGAAAGTGACAAGCTGTCACACCGTTACAATCTACTGGGGATTGTTTTTAAACTTATAAAATTGAGAGTTTTCTTTCTCATAAAATATAAAATTTGTGAAAATTAAATTGAAAAATATTGGATGAAACACGTTGGGATACACTATTTTGTGTAACATCCTTTTGCGAAACTCGCTAGCGCTCGTCATATCATTTGTTATTGTGTTTTTATGGCTTAGTTTATAACTACATAATAGTACACGTTGTGTCCGCGCCGGAATAAAGTTTATAGCTCCAGCGGTCCATAAAGTATACTATATGCCCGCCTCTGCGAAAAATTTCTACGCATATCGTAGCTGCCGGTGCCCATCGGGGATCGAAGCATGTAATATTTGAGTAATTCGACTTATGCATGTTTGAAACATAAACATTCTAATGAATTGATATATTTTTAAACCGAACTATCGAAATGTTCATATTATGTTATTCCGAATTAAACATAATGCTTGGCCTCTAAAATTTTATTTATGTTATACTCTGACCACAGAATAAGGAACTTTAATTATCCTCTGCTCTGACCTTGCAACCATTCATAAACAGCAGTATTTACTAGTCAGCGTATAAATAAAACGAATGAGTAATTCGTTTATTTTCAAACACAGCAAATTGTGACCGCTGCGTATTCCCTGACCTTGCTGACTGGATAGATAAATAGCATGTCGCATGTCACGAATGTTTTCTTAAAGACGGCTCCTATATACACGCGCCCAGATGTATTTTCAATACTAATATGCGCTTTACACTTGAAAAATATAAAAGCATGATATTAATTCAATTACTAATATAATCTGTTGCCATCCTAGAGGTGATTAATCATCTGCCGTCAATCACATCTAGCAATAAATCGCCAACAAACCATCTTCACAAAGCTGCAGTGTATTTGTACAAGATGTTTACATATCGCTCAACATTAAATCGATATTTCTGTAGCTGTCAGTAGGGCGACGCTCGTGCAAATATTAACACATCCAAATAAACACACATTAATTATTTTCCTCTATTAGGCTCGGACGTAGTATCCGCCAGGAGACACTACACGTAGTCGTATCATATTCTGCTTGTGATAGACGTCTGATCTCGGACGTTTGAGTGTTTATCTTCCCCGATTCAACGACGGATGAGTTAAATAAGCGGACCATTGGCTGGGGGAGCAAAGAAAGTTTCTGATTGACTAATTCGTATATTTAGGTTTCATTAAACTTTCCTTTGGTTTGTTCTTGCGGTTTGTTTTACTTACTTGTTCTTTTCCGCGTTCCGGCCGGAATAATAATAGGCAATTCTTACGGTACATCAAATCGTTAGCGATTGTAGAAATTGAATATTTATACAGGAATCCGTTATTTTTGGGGGGGAGGGAGGTTCCTTGTATCTCCAATAAATGATGCCCTCGTCGCCTTTTTATGAAAATCGCGTAACTCCAATTTTGGGACAAATGTATCTTTTTTATCACCTAATTTTATTTGTTTATTTATGTAATCAACAGGTTTCCACCCAGTTACAGATTACAATATAAACAATATTCTTAAGATTAAAATTAAACCAATTACTAAAATACATAAAGGACGAATTGTTTAGTTTTACATAAAAAAAGGAAAAATTAAAAAAATTATGTATTACATAAAAGAGAAAAGATAATTTAACGTCTAACACAAAACTCAAATCTTCTAACAAAAACTTAAACATCTAACAAAAACTAAAATCTAAAGATAATTTAATGACCTACCTAGCATTTCCTACCTATAGCGGCTATTATTACTATTTACTTAAGAGTGCTACTAAATTTAATTTAAGATTGTTCGGGATACTGTTTAAGAGAAATATTAATTATATCAGCTAGGTGGGTATATTGGTACACATTCTATTGATAGGAGAATTTATGTCATGATTTGTTCTGCATTGTTGTATGAAGAACGTCGTCTGTCAACGGCTGTTATGAACTGGAATTGAAAAGTTAATCATACTTAAATATGTGACGTGATTTACGCCTTTCTGCTAATTTTAAAATAGGAAAATTCATTTAATAAGTGAGCATATTTATGGTAAATCAAAATAACATACATTATATTTTTTTAAATATCACCCTGTATGTTATTTTCCACACTACTAACATAACTTTTATAAGCAGTTTTTATATCTTGCTAGTTTTTATTTCTTAAAATTCTATACATCTGAACGTTCTATTCATTTCCTGTTATTTTACTTCTTTTTCCATGCCCATCTTTCTTTTTTATTACAGGCTTTTATTTACTTGCTATGTATGTATCTATGTATGTTTGTTCGGGTCAAATCTTGCAACTGAATTTTAAATCAGTTGAGACGATAAATCGATTGAGATGAAATTGCACATGCAGGTATAGTTGGATGACAGTGCATGGTTAGCTAAGTGACGTCATTATAAATCTAATATGGCGGACTCCCAAAGACGGTGGATTATTTATTTTTTATGCACTTCTGTGATATTTTTTTAAATTTTATTTACAATACACTACCCCACATTAGAATTCATTTACGGAGTAGTATACAACAGTAACAAAAAAATACAGCAAATTTGACAAATACAGCATCTTACAGAGTAAGCAAGTAATTAAAAGGAACAAAAATAAAAATAATAATACACAATAAACGTAATGATAAATCTTAATAGATTTGATTGTAGCTGCGTTACAATAGGGAATATTCCCAATTTTTTAATTGCATAAAAATGTTTTACCATACTGAAAAATAAGATATGCAAAATATGACGCCTTAATTCCCAATAATAAATTTGTTATAAATTATTGAAGTCTCGCGGGCGAGCGAACCGTTTCAAACAGGTTCAGCGTCAAGACGCCACAGCCCAAAATTTGCAATTGACGCCGACGAGGAGACCGATTCGGTCGGCTACGCGAGATCCCAGTAATAGACCGCTTGATTTCATAATTCAGTCGGCCACTTGCCGGCGCAGCGCCTGCCGAATATTGTAGTCTGTGTCGTCAGAGCTCATTTCGAGCCCCTTCAGTGTTATCGCTGTTCAGATCCTTCATACTGATCGCGCGGAATTAGAAATCTTGTTTTTTTTTGTGAGATACACGTTTTATTACAACGTTACGCTATGCTGTTTAGTATTATATTTATATTTAAAATTTTAGTCATGTTCCCTATTGAATATATTAAACCGATTACAATAGGCATTATATTTGGTAGTGATTTGAAACAGAGGAGAATTTTGTGTACATTTGTACGAGAATTAGGCAGGTAAAATAATGAATTAGATCAAGATGTAGTACGAGGTAAATGAAAATTTAAGAAATTCAGCAGTAAAGGGCAATCAATCATGCTGTGTACTAGCTTAAAAAGAAATATCTGTCCTGCTATTAACCTTTGTGTCTCTAGACTGTGAAGTGAAAAACGATTTAGAAGGTAACACTGCAGAATGCCAATAGCTGGATAAACTCCATCTTCCTTATAGGCAATAGCTTTTAGGTAACGTCGTTGCATTTTTCTAGATTATCAATGTGTACACTGTGATGTGGGGACCAAATAATGGAGAGGTAGTTTAGATCTTACAAATGATTGGTATAATAATTTTACAGTATTCATATTATTAAAATCTCGTGAACAACGTACAATATAACCCAGCGTTTTTAAACATTCATTATCAATCGTACGAATATGATGTTTGAATGATAATCTACTATCAAAAGATACACCTAGGTCACATATAGTGTGTGAGGTAGAGATAACGTTGTTGATTGATTAATGATATTGTATAGGTTGGACTTTAAGAGAGTATGATAGGACATTGCATTTCTTTACATTGAGCTAAAAATCATTATTATTAAACCAGTGGTTCATCTTATTTAATGCTAATTATAACTCACTGCAATAATTGTAGTCATTAATATTCCTATACAGTTTAACATCGTCATCATATAAGAGACAGCTTACATTTAATTTACTTACGATATCATTATTAGATATATTAAAAAACAAAGGGCCAAGTACAGAGCCCTGGGGTACACACCAGATGTAGCTACAAATAGCTTCGATTGTTGCCTGCAGTATTCAACTTATCCACTGCTGTTCATTAAATAGCACATGAAAAATTATATATAATAAACATTTGGAAAACCCTAAATGACTTAATTTTAAAAGAAGAATGCCATAATCAAGCCTATCAAAGGCCTTTGTGAAATCCGTGTAAATCACGTCAACTTGGGAATTTGCATCAATTGTATCAGAGATAAATTGTGATATTCAGAAAAGGTTCGTTGAAGTAGATCTACGTTTGAGGAATCCATGCTGATGTTCACTAATACGATTTTTAACAAACGAAAAATTGTTTCATATAACATAAATTCATAGACTTTCGACAAATTATTTATAAAAGTTATTGGTCTGCTGTTTTCAATATCGTATTCATCTCCTCTCTTATATACATGAATGAATACTTTAGAATTCTTAAGAATCTCTGAAAAGACGTTAGTTTTAATAGATAAATTAAATAAAATTTTAAGGGGAGCAGCAAATATACTAGCACAGTCGTTTAATAAAAATGCAAGAATGTAATCAGGTCCCATGGTATTTTTCGGTTTGATTTTTTTATCGCAATGATTACATCTTGTACAGTGAATCGATTGAGGAAAAAAAATATCTGTATTAAGATCAGAGACGGGAGAGCTACTCATTGGTAGAGTGGATTTTATAAACGCTGCTAAAAAAATTAAAATTTCTCTGCATTGTTTTTATTCATTTTCATTTCATTTATATTTATTTTCCTCATAACTGACGTTTTGATTAGCATCGCTAATGGTGGATTATTATTTTTCTTTTTGGTATTTGAATTTTTCTAGAGGTAAAGGATCCTCAAAATTTTTTACAATCACGCCAAGCTTTATATTTTAATTTAATGCTCCTTATAATGTTGTAGTTAAACCAGGGAGGATAGGATCTACCCTTGATTACGGTTTTAGGTACATAATCTAGCAAAGTGTATAATATTCTGTAAAAGTGAGAGAAGGCGATATTTGCGTCCGTAAAACTTAGTAAACAGCTCCAGTCAATATTTATTAAATTAGTATAAAGGTCAATTAGGTTAGCTTTTCGAAAATTATAATATTCGATATTAACAGTTTCATTCTTAACACTACGACTTCCTTGTATATCAAGCTGAACTTCGATGGAAGAGTGGTGTAGATCCTACGTAATTAATATATCCACAGCTCTACATACAGAACAATGATTAATGTTAAATAATACTAAGCCTAACTTGTGATTAAAATTCATCACAGTATTAGGTTTTTTCATGTCCATGAAATAAAAAAAGGTTTGCTGAGAAGAATACCAAAAAAATGACGTCACTCTAAATCCAATATGGCGGACTCCCAAAGATGGTGGACTATATTTTTTCATGAAACAAGATGGCCGTTATATCGATTTTAAAGTGTTGTAACTCGGTAAAGGTTAGGGAAAGTTTGGTGGTGCTCGAACAAATGTGATAGAGACCTACAAGTGTCAACTGCAGTCCATACAAATTTTTCATGACGCCAAGCTTTTATATCATGTAAATTGTGTGATGTAATAAATTCATGGGTTTAATTAAATTTAAAGTTTATTTTCTTCTTTTTAGATAGAGCATTTAAATAAATGCTTGTTTTAAAAATATTTTATTTACTATTAATTTATACATTTAATGATCTCAGATGTAAACCATACAAAGTAATGTCTTTTTGTGCTTGTAGTTTTAGATCTACTTTATTGATAACAGCATAGGTATATTTTACCATGAAAAATATCAACCATTTCGTTTATATTTGATTAATTAGGGACGCTCTTCTAATTAATTGCTTGAAAGCCTTTATACATATCATAAATATTAGCTTTTCTATAATTATATTGTAATTCGGCATTTGTTTTACTTTAATTTTTTATGATATATATTACAAAATAAAGAGAAGGATGATGATTGTTTTCTTTTACTAGTGGGCATTCACATATATCAATATTAATGTGTATGTTTGAGATAACAAAATCTGAGATTGTGTAATTTTTGTATTATTTGTTTTGTATTGTTTTGTAACTAATTGCATTATTGTATTGTCTCAAAGCATGTCGCGACATCAATGTTCTAAAAAATCTTCAAAATTTGCCTCTCTCATAACCCTTTTCATAGGAACAATATTCCTGGTACTATATAATTTTGGTAATGTAAATCTCTTATCAATGACTATTACACTCAACACTCGAAAAACAGTTCGCAACATTATCATAAAACTGATTATAAATTCCTAAATTAGAATTAGGCACCAAATAAACACAAAAGGGCAGAAAAAATGTACATATAAAATTAAGTTAAACACAAACTTCTTCCGCTGCTGACTGAATATTATCCAGTACTTACTTATTTAACCGCTATTAACACCTCCTCCTTTAGTCTTTTCAGGATCACACCTATCTGTGCGAAACACTATACAGCGATTATAAAATACTTCAGTATCATGCACAGAGGCATTGAGCCATGTCTCAGTTAATGCAATTACATCGAAATTTTTAGAGGGAAGGTCAGGGAATGCGACTCCCAGTTTGCCTGCATTATTTCAATGTCGTCTGCAGGTGCTTACAAGAATTAAATCAGTGAGTCAAATCACATTATCTTGAAAGCAGTCTTTAATGTTCAACTTGTGGTTTATTATAATATTTTTTTATGTATAATATTTAGTTTGTATAATAGAAGTTTGTTATAATAGTTCAGGTTTAAATACCTAAGTATATACCGTCAATATATTTTTTGTATTTTTTATTTATTTTTAAGTTAAGTTTTCTTTTACAATTTATTTCTGAATATTTTAGAATTACATTATGTTTGTACGGATATTGATTGCTAAACACTTATATAAATGACTGATTGATGAAATGATTTTCTAAGTACCTGACTAAATCAAAGTGAATCACTCGAATTATTAAGTACTTGTGTCATCTATATTAATCTATTTTACTTTGTTGCAGGTGAGTAAGATACACACCACAATAAAATAATGTAAGTAGATATTCTATTAAAATATGGGACATATTTACCAGGGTATTTGCGAGAGAAGGACCACGTTTCAAAAACGCAAACATAAACTTATGTCGTAAATTGTAATGAAGCCACGGCTGTATCGCTGGGGTTGTTTTTTATGAATATGCATATGTTTTAAAAATCCAGCGGAGTTTCAGCTTCTTATATAATATCCCGTATATTATATATATGTATAGAATTTTTTTGCACACTGTAACACCGCATTTACAATATAAGTATGCATGATTGAAAAAGTTGCATTACAACAAAATACGTTACTAATAACGGGTATATAACATCAAAGCATATTTATGCAAAACAACCGCTCTGAGCGGTCGATGAAGTAATTTAATTCTGAAAAAGCATGTTTGTAATACTGAAAGCTAAACTTTTCCTCATGGGTTTGCTGGGACCCTTTCTCCATCATTATAGAACACGTTGCACAATATAATTACTTGTATGAAAAGAGTAGCTTAAACGAGGCTCATTTAAAACAGAACATATACAAATTTTAATTACTGCTGCGTTATTTTAGTTAAAACTGTTGACTCACGACCGAAGAGGGCTCGTGAGTCTGTGGTGGAATCATAGGGCGTTATATAACTCTCAGGCCATCGTATTGATTTTTTAAACTATGACCCGAAACAGCTGTTCGGAACTGAGATATAGATGAAGACAGTATCTGGTGTATCGGGTTCACTTAAGGCCGTGTTCGTACATAAATTTTGTAGACTGTTTATAGAAGAGGGATATTACCCCATACAGAGTTTTTCAAGATTGGCAGATATTTTTCGAGACTCCCATAAATTGAACAGCTTCTCGCTATTTGCATTTCTAATATGTGCTTACTAATATGTACACTATATATCATTTTAATATGTATATATGGACATTAAATGTACACCACATGTAGCCACTATGAACACTATACGTACGCTATATATTATACGTTACTATAGAGTCTATATAATGCACGTAGAGTGCACGTAGAGTGCACGTAGAGTGTACTATATAAGAATATTATATATTGATTGTCGATCAAAAGATATTGCACGTAAGTAACAATAGAGTTATATACTCTAATTTCCGAGAGTCTTGGCGTGCTGCAGGGTTCCATATTGGTCCTTCTATTTTTCTACAATATTTTCTATTTGCATTTGCATATTCTCTATTTGCATTTATAATGAGGTGCATACTATATGTATACTATAGGTACACCATATACTAGCTATAGAGTACATAGTGTACATGTAGTAAAAATTCATAATGTCAATAATGAAATCTTGAAATTTAACTTAATAAATGTATGTATCTGAATTTGAAACTGAATCAAAACTGAATATGAAAATTATTTGATTTCCTTTTATGCCCATATGACTCGATCTAAGCTATTTTAACAAAGTTATTTTATTTTTCGCATATTCCCAATTATGTAAGTATTTCTAAAAAAAAGTTTGTAATATTTGTTAGTTTTGTGTTACTTAGTTGTTGAGCCTCAAATTGCCTCAATGGTCGCTATTATTTGTTCTTCTGAGATTAAAACTGCGTTCTAATGGTCTCCGGATGGTGCCAACTTGGTTGGCGAAACGCGCGTTGAGCGAAGTAAGTGTTTTGGTGTTTGTGAAAACTACTCCGAGTGTTAGCTCTTAAAAGTCGGTTGCGGGATCATTTTATGGGAAACAGTATATTAACTGACACTGATTTTGGGGCAATTGCATTTACTTTCCTGTGTACAATCTGCACTATGTATTTTTCGTATGTTTACAATTGACTGGTCAGCATTTGTTAGGTAGAATGTCATAACGTATGATTTATTTGCAATTATATTTAGAAGGTTGGGTTACTATTTAACCATTTATGCACTTTTATGAGAACCATTTTTGCTTTATTATACTCGTACACCTGTGTCTTCTGCATATGACACTGTATTACAATCTATTGGTTTATAGAGTTAATATATATTAGAAAGATTATGGGTCCCAACACGGTGCCTTGCGGTTCCTCTGTATTCATCCCTTGTTGTTTGCCTAATATACTATTTACTTTTACTTTCAGTTCTCTTTTATAGAAGCAACTTTGTACTGGATTAAGTGGACGACCTCTTATTCCAATCTGTTCAGTCTATCGAGTAAAATATCGCACGAGACATTATCAAACGCTGTCGTCAAAGATAGAATATTGACATTTCCGTCTTTGTTGGACGTTATTTATGATCCTGTTTGTTAATTCAAATATTGCATCCTCAGTACTCTTATTTTTTCTACAGCTGAATTGGTTCACCAGTCATCAATCCTTAAATCAAAAGGTATGACTTCTGTCTAATTTTACAACAGGATCACCCATACGATTCTTCGACATTTCGATCACAGACTTACTATCACATATAAATCTTTATAATCGATTGGATCTTACTTTCTGTGCCGATATTTTGTCCTTGATAAATACGCTTTCAAATGGCCCCTGAATATAAAAGTTACCTCCTTTTCTCTGTCTGTATATTCTTCCAATGACAGATACCCTGCATTTTTTCGAAATTTTAGCGAAATTTCAAATGCATCATCAGATGTATCACTACCTTGATTACGATATACGATTTCTTCATCGATTTTGTCAAGAGTGATGGTCATTAACTTCATTTATAAATGGCTGTTCATTGTCGATATATTCTTCATCTTACTCGTTCGCAAAAACTTTTATTTAATTCACCTTCAAACACATACATGGAGAAAACCTCAATACTGAGCTACATGCTCGGTTACACGACTTAGGTTGAAATTGGGTAATAAGGTTTGATAGCAAACGTCTATCGCATCGGAAAAGAAATTAGGTTTCATCGAGTTTGAGCTAGTGTAATAATTTTCAATATTCCCGCACTTCCAACATCAACCAACTTTTCAGATACTTCCACCATACTATCACTTATTTCCACCAAACTTCCACGCACTTTCGCATACTTCAACATACTTCCACATACTTCCACCTACTTCCATATACGTCCACCTACTTTCACATATTTCCATCAAACTTCCAGTAGGTTGTACCAATGAGTCTAGTGGGTTACTTCATGTGCGGATGCGAAAATTACGATCGGACCACCGTACGAGCAAGGGTGATTAGCTGGATGAAGGGCCAAAAAATTGTAATTGGAGCAAAACTATCAATCCGACAGATCCAGATTTCGGCACAAATAATTAACGTGTTTAAAGTTACTATTACGCGCAACGCGAACGACGTATCTTAAAAATTGTAAAAGTTTCAATAAAACGCTCCTTTTTCGCGGTTTTATCCCGTTTTCTCGGCTGAAAATGCAGCTAGTGAGTTCCGGTAGAACTTATTTTGTAGGTTTTTTAATGCCCTACAGCTTTTGTTGTAGTCTAAAAATGATTTTACTTGTAGTCATAGTTATAAACTAAAAAAAACGCAATTTTTTTGCAATTTTTACTGTACTTCGGACGCCATTTTGTTATAAACAACAATTAGGTGATTAATTAGTATACGTTTTCATCTATTTACTATACTTTAAAACCTTTTACTGTTCGTTACCTATTATTTTTTAATGCTCTAAAAAAGTAGGGCATAAAATTTGCACAATCCCAATATTGACGAAATTTAAGAAAACTAACTCTAAGCAATTTTAGGTTTTTGTCTCATGGCTCAGAGTCATGCAAGGAATAAAATTTTAGGTTTTTTTTGTTCAAAAACCATAAGTCAACAGGAAAAAAAACAGGTATTTTTATTTTTTTAATCAAATAAAAATACCTATCATACACAAAAAAGTGGCCTACAATAATTTTTACCATAAATAAACGTATATGACGCCAGCGCCCCTGGATATTTTTATAACAATATAGAAAGTGGCTCCTGCTATATATATATATATATATATATATATATATATATATATATATATATATATATATATATATATATATATATATATATATATATATATATATATATATATATATATATATATATATATATATATATATATACCTATATATATATATATATATATAAATAGTAAATGCAACATTGAAAATAGCATTTATAAAACTGTTAAAAAACTGGAAGACAGAACATTAGAGGTATTTTAAAAAAATGAAAACTGGAAAGAGGTATATGAAGCTAATGACGTTGAAATTTCCACAAAATTCTTTGTTGAGAGGTTTAAGGAACATATTAACAACTCCATCAGAATTACTAGAGTCAAAGAATATGTGAAGAGAAAGCCATGTATTAACAATGGAATTATTTCTTCTATGAAAATGAGAGATAAAAAATATCAGGAATATTTAAGAAACCCCGACAACGAAGGTAAAAAAAGAGAATATGTCATATATAGAAATAAAATTAATTCATTGGTAAAATTAACAAAAAATAAATACTTTCAACAAAAAATTGAGCAAAATAGTAATTCAGCGAAACATATTTGGGACACGTTAAATGAATGCTTAAATCGGAATCCCAATAAAAAAGACTCTATCAGTAATATTGATAATTTATGATAAATTAGAAATCGCTAATAATTTTAATAAATACTTCACCGAAATAGGTGAAATATTAGCTAGTAAAATACAAGCTACAAACAATAATTATAGTTTGGAATCTAAAGGAAATTGTGTGTCACAGAAATCCATATTCTTGACTCCAACTAGTCCTGAAGAATTACATAATATCATCATTAATTCAAAAAATGGAAAAACACCGGGGATAGACCAAATTAGTAACGATATTTTGTAAAAATGTGTTAATTTCATTATAGATCCTCTTTCTTACATAATAAATCAATGCTTACAATCAGGACAGGTACCATCTCACTTTAAAACTGCGATTATTAAACATATTTTTAAAAATGGCGAAAATACAAAAATGTCAAATTATAGACCCATATCGCTGGTTTCTGCATTAGCCAAAATATTTGAAAATATAATAAAGTTGAGATTATGTAACTATATGGATAAAAACAAAGTACTTAATGACATGCAATTTGGTTTTCGTGAAAACAAATCTACTCAAGATGCAATAACTAATCTAACTTCTAAATTATATAATGCACTTGATCGCAGTAAACCAGCGCTATGTGTCTTCATAGACTTAGCTAAGGCTTTCGATACGGTAAGTCACAAACTTCTGTTACATAAATTAGAAAACTTTGGAATTCGTGGAAATGCCTTAGCCCTATTTCGTAACTATCTAACGAATAGGAAACAAAAGGTTATAATTGACGGTGTTGATAGTGACGAAAGAACTGTAACTTGTGGGGTACCACAGGGTACAATTCTAGGCCCTATCCTGTTTACAATATACATCAATGACTTACTTGCCTTACCTTCAGAAGGCAATATCATATCTTACGCAGATGATACTGCGATATTCTTCGAGGGTGTTAACTGGCAGGATTTACAATCTTCTGCATCAACGGGCCTGAAAAAGATAAAAAAATGGCTTGATAATAACTTGCTTACATTAAAATGGGAGAAAACTAAATACTTGGCATTTACATCATATAAAAATAACTTACCTGATTTTAGTACAATACCACTGGATGACCGTGTAATCTCGTCTACAACAAGTATTAAATACTTAGGGATAATGATTGACTGCCATCTAAGGTGGGACACTCAGATCAGCAGTATTATAAGAAAACTCAGACATTTAATATACAAATTCAAAATAGTGAAAGCGTTTTTAAATTTTAAACAATTGAAAATAATGTATTATGCTCTTGTTGAGTCGATATTTCAGTATGGTATAATAGCATGGGGAGGTGTAAGAAAAATATATTCAAAACCATTAGAAATTTTGCATAAAAAAATTATAAAGATAATTTTAAATAAAAACATAAGATTTTGTACGGATCAACTATACCGTGAGTCAAAAATACTGGATTTAAGACAAATCTACGCTAAAGTGATACTAATATATCTGTACAAAAACAAGCACATTATACAACCTATAGATCATCTTTACTGCACTCGCCAAAAAACAAATGACCTCATTAAACTAGATGTAGCAAAAAAAGATATAGGCAAAAGACACTTTATTTATATTGGACAGAGATTGTATAATCATTTGCCTTCTAACATTAAAAACAGCGTAAATGTATTTATTTTTAAGAAATTGGTTAAGAAATGGTTGAGAGAGAACGAAAGATCTTTTATTGAAAGACTGATTTAATTAACCTAAGACACTAAATTTTGTAAAACTACTACTTTTCTTTTTTTTTCATTTTCTCTTTACTCTTTCTTCTTCTCTTTTTTAATTATTAGTTAATTTATCTGAATTGTATTGAGATGTATCCATCCATTCGCAAGTTTTTAACTTAAAATGGATGTAAATTTATATTTATTTTGTGAATTAATACAATAATTAAGGCTGACATCTTACTCCCTGTAATTTAAATTTTTTATGAAATAAATATA
Source organism: Tetropium fuscum (assembly GCA_964058915.1). Taxonomy (NCBI): domain Eukaryota; kingdom Metazoa; phylum Arthropoda; class Insecta; order Coleoptera; family Cerambycidae; genus Tetropium; species Tetropium fuscum. Next base: position 29,653 of record CAXKVY010018537.1, on the reverse strand, counting down.
TTATTATTTATTATATATATATATATATATATATATATATATATATATATATATATATATATATATATATATATATATATATATATATATATATATATATGAAGTTTCCTCAAAATCGATAAAACGATTTATTAGAAATTAAAAGAAAATCGTTTATTTAATTTCACCATGCACCATACATATCGCCATAAATTTCGCCAACACCATTAATAAACACAATACATTTCGAAAACGAGCTATACTTGGGAAAAACTTTTATACTACTATTTATACACCTATATTTATATATAAGATAATCAAAAAGTATTATGTTTAAAATAACTACTGACATTGTCTTATAGCTCCTTTTGTAAAAATTTTTTACCTAAGCTCCCTTAGTTTTTTTTACCTAAAATTCGAATTCAAACATCCAGGACCACCACCATCGCCATACACACATTACACATACGATAAAACAAAACAATAGCAAAATAATTCATCCGATGTCAAATGCTGCACTAGAAATTTTTGTCAATTGCATAACATTCCATTCCATGTCCATTCAACAAAGAAAGTGAACCAAACAATGATCAATGCGTAATCTTTGCATGATCATCATCACCGCGTGGGCTCGTGGCCTTACAGCTATTGGATAAAATAAAGAAGCCACTTTACGCTGATCAATCGAATTTAACCACGATCGGCATGGCCAGTTTGTGCAGTTTCGGTAATAAGATCCCATCATAGCCATCTATGTCATATATTTAGTGTACATATTGATCTATCTTCATCTCCCCAAAACTTGCAATGTTCAGTCGGAGGAAGATATCAAAGATTAGAATCTATCAAAGTACCTACTAGGGCGCCACTGCCGTTACACTACGCCAGAGAGGAGAGCAATGAGGAGCAGGTGAAGCAGGTTCGAGACCCTTGTGGATGTGCAGAATATGCGTCGTCGAATGCCAATTTTCATGGACGGACAACAAAACATTTTAACTGCTTCATTTCGAATTGAACATATCACAAACTTCTTTATGTGTTTGGGTTAAATCATCGTAGCCTATCATAATTAATATTTCTATTCTTTCTTTTTCGGATAATATCTTTGCTTCTAATATTTAACAACACTTTTGACAGTGACAATATTATTTACTTACTACCTTAGTGTTTTGTTTAAAGCGAGCCATAGCACACTTCTTCCAATTGTTATTTTCCATGCAACAGTATGGTATTTTTGTGTACTCGTAGAGTTGTCATGATAAAATTTTTATTAATTCGTTTAAACCTATGTTTCTCAAAATAAATATAGTGTGCTTTATTGCTTAACTCAACAAGAATCTGCCGGAAAAATATATTGTTGCCATTTAAAAAAATTTATAGATGACGTCACATCCGGGACACCTAGAGCGCCATCTTATTGTATATTACATCAAAATCGATATATATATATATATATATATATATATATATATATATATATATATATATATATATATATATATATATATATATATATATATATATATATATATATATATATATATATATATATATATATATATATATATATATATATATATATATATATCCTCCATTCCTGGATAAGACCTCTAACAATTTTGTAAGTAATATCGTTGTTGCAAGACAATTTCTATTTTAGAAAAATGTCAGCTCATTTTCGACGACTAATAGGAGAGCAACAACTTCTTTGTCTTCTGAAAAGAAATGCTATTCTCCGGAATCGGTTGTTAAACGGCGATATCGCGGAAGTATATGCGACCTTTATTTGATCATAACATCAAGTCTTAAGTTCCAAATTAATTTGCTTACGGAAACGCAGCGGAAAACTTCTTGGTTTTAAATGAGAAGAAGACAATTTTCTGTGGCAAAATAATTAAGTTTCCATCGTAATGGATCTTCAAATAAAGCACACTGTCTGTGAAATTGTCACCCGATATTGCACCCGGATTCTTAAATGTAAAAGAATCCCTAACAGCGAAATTATACAAAGCATGTAATTTTCTTTAAAACCCCTTTGTAAACGTATTTCCATTTTATCTGAATTAATAGATGTTACAAAGCGAACAACCTTCAACCAATGTCTAGAAATAATGCCACAAAAGATTCCATTAATTACACTGTTATGAACTGAATAGTAGATTTATTTAAAATATAATGATTAACATAAGACAATTGGGAGCATTTTTTAATCAGAATTCAGAGATATTGTCAAGCACATCATTAAATGGTAAATCCAGAGCACCTACAAATTAACCGAACGCCAATAATATACGTATAGGTTATTCTACTATTGTGTAGTAGAATCTACACGTAGGAATCTACGTGTAGATTCCTACAACTATCCTCTTTAGTATTATAAGCGAAATTGGAAAGGAGCCAATCCTGTGACATGAACACTACAAGTATGGTTGTTTTTATATAGTATGTAGTCTATAGTAACTTTTAATTAGTGTTATTGCAAAGGTAACGCACATATTGGCACCTTTCATCACTAATATATGAATTCAACTTCTACGTGCATCTTTATATGTTTACTATAGTTGCATTCATAATAAATATAACTGGAAATACACCTTGAAATTCACTTTACGAGTTATTAAAATTTATTCGGAATGAAAGATACTTCTTTGAAGTTCTTTTCGGCATTTATTGAGATAAGTATCATAAATAAAAATATAATAGCCTAAACTAATACATGTGGGCAACGACGTTATATTTGAGCTTTTTGATTCTTTACCCATTCATATTAACAAGAGGGCATTTTGTAGAAAAGTGACTAAGCGCAAAAACGGCAAATCGTTGGGCCACGGCTAGTGCTCTTGCTGTGTGATCAGCGCTTGAACGTGTGTCCTTTATCTTCATGAACAGTGGTTTGATAGACTTATATGACGTACCAAGTTTATTTACACATTCAAATGTTTTTTTAGTATATTTTAGATAAAATTATCTTTTATTTATAAATAGACTTTATTCTATTCTATTCTATTCTATTCTATTCTATTCTATTCTATTATATTCTATCCTATTCTATTCTATTCTATTCTATTATATTCTATTCTATTCCATTCTATTCTATTCTATTCTATTCTACTTTATTCCATTCTATAATAATAATATCTCTACCCTTCATAGCCGCCCTAGTTTGCCCAGATTTCAGAGACTTGTGGCAAAATGGCCAAGCATTACTCCGAAGATAATATTAGAAAAATACTCTCATAAAACATAGGAGCAGCTAACTAATTAATACAGAAAGAGTATCTCAGAAATATCATAATTGTATTGTTTTGGAGAAAGGATCTAAGCCTAAGAAGAGGTTTTTTCTGTGGGGTTTTCTATTCATATGTGTACAACGGGCACACCCCACAAATATTGTTATTATTTAACCATGTCATGTAAAATGTTTAGTTCCTATTTTGCAACCAGATGTCGTTAGCGTACGGGAATAGTTTCCTGAGATTATGTAAGGGGTCCCGTAGGATTGGTTGAGATTTTACCCCAGGTAAGTGGTATTACTTAAAGGAGATCAAATTAATTAAAAAAGGGGATAAAGGTCATCCGTGGTCCCGCCCAACGAGGGCTAGAGCAACAATCAGCCAAAATTATGCAGTTTTCGGGTTCAAAATCAAATAGTTTCTTTAGCGAAAAGTTAGTCAAAATTGTTCTATTAGAGTCAGATCTACTTAACCCTAGTGAATAGCTTTGGGTGTCATATAGATAGATTTATTATTTGCGCGACGCATCTCGTTTAGTGTCCAAATTTATAACGTGTTTGGTGTAACTGTCTTACTGTGACCTTAATTTATTCTGTTAAACGTTAAACATGTATATCCTGGTTTGAAGTTATCTAAATTAATCTCTTGATCAAAGAAATTCAGTATTATCCGACAAAATAGTTTGTGAATCTTAGTGGTTATCTGAGGTTTTAGCCATTACAGGATTAACATCGACAACATGGGAGCACATGAGGTAAGATAAGGTCAATATCAATATTTTCCCCGTCTAACTTTAAAGCATACGCGACGACCACAGGACTATGAAATCATGTGTGTATATATGTATGTATACATATTTTTGCCAACCCAAGATGCTCTCTTTCATTTTAACATCGTCCAATCTGATAAAAACCCCAGTGGTTACATATGATTCTCCACATAATTTTCGGAATTACTAGGGAAAATATGTGCCAACCGTTTTTCCTGCTAATTCGATCTATAAACTATGGTTAAAAGTAATCGACAGACAATTTCATACCTTACGCAATTTTTGGCCACACTGCAAAAATTTTTCCAATCTACCGTGTGTTGATGCAAGTTTCATTAATATGTTGACCGAAAGCCAGAAAAACCAGACAAACACAATGTTATAGCACGACGGATTACTTAGGGGCTTCCTTTTAGCCTCTCCTGGGATTTTACTTTATTCGCGTATTTTACAATCATGTTGACTGTAGGTATGGTGGGACATAATTACAGATGGGGTACGGACATTACTTCCCTGGGGGAATTGAAACGGCATCCAGTACGGCTTTTTATAACGTGGCATAATTTGGACTATTTTTAAAGGTGGCCAAAAATTTTGTAAGAGACGAAATTGTCTGTCAATTATTTTTCATCACTTTATATGGGTCCAATCAGAGGGAAAAATGATTGACAGACGTTTTCCCAAATAACTTAAAAAAATAGGTAGAAAACATAAAATTTTTGAATTTTCCTAATTTTTAGTAGCCCAAAAAAAATTCAGGTAAATAGTTTTGCCTGTCGATTGGTATTTTTTCATCTGATAAAACAGGTTAGAAAAGGTTTAGAATGGTCTTCACATCTCGGATCGAAAATTTAAAAAAAATCCGCATCCAGCACGTGATAAAAGTGACTTCATAAATACTTCTTAAATACTTCTTTACCGGTTCCTTGATAGAGTGAGAGAGAAATAGAGAGAGGAGAGAGAGAGGTATATTGGCTTTATGGTAACTGAAGTGTGACACATATTCGTGATTTTAAATCGTATAGATTTCTCGAAAATATAGCATCAATCGTTGTTCCTGATTTAGTCGTGGAAATGTTGCGGTTGTTATTCATATCTAATCCGAATTTCAACACGGAGAAAGTGAAGTAGTGGCAAGGACGCATCCTCCGTAAAAAGAGCAACATCCATTTGGATCAGATTCGAAAGCCTAATCCAGATATATCTAGCAGGAAATGCATAAGTAATATTGTATTCTAGTTAATTCCGATTCTGTCACAATGGTTTATAAATTATTTTAAAATTGCGTTCCGCTTTGGAACACTTATATGTGATCGTTTCGGATTGTTAGCTACTCTTCTACGGATTGGTACAGCTGTTTTACTAATTTGATTAGCGTTTACATACCCTGCAACTTTTTGAAATCTTTTACCAAGTTTCGGTGAATCCGGAAAATCTAACCATGGGATCGTGACTTCACTTATATCATCACAATGAATATGCACTAGTTTTCCCACTGCACCGTTTGCTAAACCATCTGTCACATCAATATTTGTTGTTATCATATTATTATAAAACACACTTTCGACAAACAGTTTCATATGGCAGTCCTACTGTGTTAACAAGTGACATTTTATGGAATTTCTGACGTACAAAGGCTTCAGGCTCCGCAGATGTGAATCAATTATAAATATCGCTGCATTCGCTATATCTGTCTCTCTCTCTCGCCATCATATCTGTCATATACTTTATCTCACTTGCGAGACGAAAATGTTATAAAATCTGTTGTGACGCGACCTTGAAAAATCACTCTCATGCGGTAAAGAAGTATTGACTTCAAAAAATCGGTAGTTTTGTACATAATTGTGGACCTCGTGGGCCGAATGCAAATAAAAATAGCACTCGTCAGATAGTCCACGAGTTCTAGTATGCCATTTTTTAGTCGACGGATAGGTTTCACATTTCCTCCATTCGGAGAGACCCTTCTCGAGGTCAATAAATTCTACAGATAACGATCAGTAGCTTAATTAAGGGTACCGAGTGGTTCAGGGGGACCTTCCGCACCATCTATCAAGCCGACGGACGTCCACGGCATCTCGGACGTCCACGCTCATCTATTTTACTCTTTTCTACATTATTCTACTCTATTCTACTCTATTCTACTGTATTCTACTGTATTCTACTGTATTATACTCTATTCTACTCTATTATACTCTATTCTGCTCTATTCTACCATATTCTCCAATATTCTACTATAATCTCCTCTATTCTACTTTATTCTACTCTATTCTATATTATATTCTCCACTATTCTATTTTATGCTATTGGCATATCCTTCCGCTTTTACATGATTTTCCGTTCGACTGACCCATACTTTACGAATGATAGATGCTCAAATAAAAGATAACTGTATCAAGTAAATATTATTATATGCCCAAAAAAAGCAAATACAAATACTCAAAGGTGGTTACAAAATGTAACTCCAACTTTGAAACTGACCACTGGTCACATCTAATCGTTTAACCTCAAACTAAATCCGGATGGTTTTCTTGTCGGAATTCCGTGTAAATGAGTTTCGTGGCATAAAATTCATTTCATCGCTTATAAAGCGTGCCTCTCATCAACGAACCCAATTAACTAACACTTATTTAACCAACATGTGTGGTCTTTGAAGCCAACCGCGGTGAAACAGGATAAAGGGCGATGACGGGTCTGCGGAATAGCCCAGGGTTCAGCAGTCCAGGTCCGTATATGTGAACTCCCCGAGGAAAAGGCTTTCTGTCTCCAAGTTTGGCGACGTGCTTAATAATAACCGACCTTCCTGCATAATCCTTCCGCTTGCAGGGATTTTCACGACATCAAAGACCTCGTTGAACTCGGTTAAGTATGGCCTAATCGGATTGGCCGCGGACTATGTCAAGTACCTGCATAGTAAGACCTTTCTCAGTAATATAGTTGCTCCTTTTTTGAAAGAGAAGACTCTTTTATATTACAGTGTTAAGAATTAAATAATTCAATAGTGAACCGCAATAAATGTTTTAGTACCAATAAAGGTATATGAACAATTTTTGTAAAAGTATCTTCTTGATCCTTGATGAAGAGATCCTTTATACCAGCAGTCAAATGATATTTAAAGTAATACCTTTATTGGCATTAAATCGTTTCTGTAGTTCTCTATTATATTATGTAATATTCTTATTTACCACCTCAGATTATTTGAATGTGTTTTTATGCGGTTTATCAAAAAGTGGTAACTTTTCATAAATATTTTATTAATTCAGGGTCGTAGGGGATTCAGGTGATCATAGGGCCCATTGTTGTAGGATCAAATAGCCAATTGTTATTTATAACTAAATGGCGTACGAAAAACTTGTAAAAAATGCAAAAAAAATCTTTTTTTTTAGTTTCAAGTTATAACTAAAAGTGCAATCGTTTTTGCAATCAAAACAAAAGTTGTAGGCTTCAAAATGAGCTCTACCGGAACTCTCTAGCTGCACTTTCAGCCGAGAAAAACGTTAAAACCCGCGAAAAGGGAGCGTTTTATTGAAACATTTACAATTTCTAAGATACGGCGTCCGTGTAGCGTGTAAGAGTAATTTTAAAGATCCAAATTCTTTGTGCAAAAATTTGGATCTGTCGGATGGATAGTTTAGCTACAATTGTCCATTTTTTTGCCCCTTTATACTTTGCTCGTACGATGATTGGATTGTAATTTTTACAACCGGTTTGGAAACTGCAGAACATTAATCCACTAGCAGCAATCTGATATCGATGTTAAATTTCAGGATGAACATGAAAAGATGCTTTATTACAAAAAATAACAAGTTTAAGCGTGAGCACTAACGATCACTTTGTGACCCAAAACATTAAAAGAAGTTCAGTAGACGCCGAGATATGACATTTTGAGGTTGTCGACTTCTGGCCATTTTTGGACTTTAGATCGCCTATAACTCAAAAACAGTGCATTTTTCGTAACCATTACAAGAGAAAAAATATCTATTTTTATCCAATTAACATAGAAAATGTTTTCAAATAGATTTTTTGTACTCTGCAATATCACTGTTAATAACAAATTACCTGTCATTAGGACAAAAAAAAATATTTTTGTTTTTTGTTCCCTAAAACAGAATTAATCCACTGCGGTTAGGTGTGTTTTACTCCATGGTTCGGACGCATTTTAAACCATTTTAACATCATTTTAACGTACAAGTTGAAAATATACAAATTTTAGATAATGTTCTGAAGTTTCCAAAACCGTTTTAGAAATTGCGATCGAACCACCATACGAGCAACGTTGATTACCTGCATGATGGGCCAAAAAAATTTTTATTGGCAATTGTAACAAAACTATCCATCCGACAGATTCAAGTTTTTGTACAAATAATTTGCATGTTTAAAGTTAGGTACTCTTACGCGCAACGCAGACGCCGTAGCTTACAAATTGTAATAGTTACGAATTTTCAAAAATCGCTATTTTTTAGCAGGTTTTCCCGTTATTCTTAGCTGAAAACTGAATGCAACTAGAGAATTTCGGTATAGCTCATTTTGTACGTTCCTCAATTCTCTACAACTTTTGTATAGTAGTCAAAACGATTGCACTTATAGTTTTTGCTAGCAACTGGTTACATTTTTTTGCATTTTTTAGTGTTTCGGACGCCATTTTGTTACAAATAACAATTGGCTCTCTAATTTATATACGGTTTCATCTATGCATTTTTTGAAAACTCTGTACCATTCGTTGCCTATTATTTTTTAATGACCTAAAAAAACCTCTGTAGCTTGGCGTAAATAAGCTATAGAGTAATTAGACCTAAAAGTAGTAGTATAGAACTACTTCCACTAGATTTTGGAACGAACAACCAAAAGAGACAGCACAAATTCTGCTGATTCCAAAACTACTTGGCTTTTTTCATAGCAGCTCTAGTTTTTGAGATGGTCTTGTTAACTTAAATTTCTTATAAAATGCATAAATTAAATACTGATACATTTAGAGACAAAAACTTAAATTTCATTTAAAAAAAGTTGAAATTATTTAATTGAAGTATCCCAGGTTATGTGAAAAAAACTGCACGAGAAGAAATTCGGAGCTCATCTGGCACAATCGAGTTGCACTGGCTGTTTTTTGCTCTCATGATATTAAGTATAAAATAAATCAGTAACAATAACGTATGCAATAGACGTGCGGTTATGAAGGCTGTAAGGCACACAGCTAATGTGAAATATTCTGCATAATATACCGGGACTTCTTGCTTTGATATGATTAATGGAGCTACGTAGATACGACACCTAATCTGCTTCCTGGTGGAATATCTGCACATATACTTAATAATTTATCTCCCTTTTCAATTACATCCCCCTCATGTCACTTTCCAGTCGCGATCTCTACTAATTTATCTACTTTGGGTTAGAAAAACCCTTATCCACTGTAATATGATAATGTTGCAATGCCGTAGAAGTTGTTAGAAATTATAATTTAAGCGTCAAGAAAAAAAATGGGCATATAATAACCTAATCACAATTTTTAATTTAAATGGTAGCTGAGGCGAACTGTTGAAATTGCGCAGTTTCTAATGGGAGGGAGCAACTTCATTTAAAGTTGGAGAAATAAACATGGACATCACGCGATGTGATAATGCTTCCCAAGGCGTACTTGGTCTTGCTCAGAAAGCATAGGCCGAACTTTTATTTACAAATCTATTATAGTCATTTATAAATTATATTCTTTTGGCCCTCGGAGAATATTTAGTAACTAAATTTAGTAACGTTAAATACAGTGATCATGGATTATTTAATTTTGTGGGTATTATCTTAATAAAATACAAAAGTTTGAGGTGCCCGTAAACTTGTTGCGAGTATTACAAGTAGGTGACAACTAAATTGGAAAGAGAGTCTACAGGTATTTATGTACCTTGCTTATTCAGATAAGTGTAACAATTATTATTTGTATAATTAAAAAAAGTATATGTAGGTTATGCAGAAATACATGTGAAACGATATGTAATATGATGGCAGGAAATTCTTATCTTTGCAACATAGCAAAATGCAATGTTCTGAATAACCAATATGTATACGCTTTCATTCGTATAGCAGGTGTGGAATTTAATATAACATACAACGAACTTAACATACAATGAACTTAAATCAATAATTAAATTCAGTAAATATATCAAATTATAAATTATATTAAATCAGTGATCAATATATTTGATCACGTAATTCTATCGCCTTGGAATGTTTCTCCTTGGAACTTTTTTAACAATTAAAAACTCTTGACTAATTTTACATGGTGCTTCCTTCTTAAAAAGTTCGTTGCCAAGTTAATAAATTGTTTTTCCACTGTTTCTTTTCCTGGAAACCTAGATATGCATATTGTTTGTTTCTTTATGGTCTATACACATGATTTTGTACTTGATCTGGAGAACTTTTAGTTTTACGCACTTTCACTATCACTTTTAATATGTATGACACTTATTATTGCTTAATATGTCATTATTATACTGTTACATAATATAACTTTTATAATCTATTTAATTTTCTATTTATTTAAGGTGTTACTTTTGGTTCATGCAAATATGGCTTTAAATTGATGGCTAATAAATTGTATAACTCTAGTTGGTATCCCCTTCCTTCCTGCTGCTTGCCGTTCCGTAATAAATTGTCGCTTACTGTCGCTCATTGTCGTTCATCACTGTTTACCGTCCACACCTACCATGCTACACAAATTAGCTATTGCTTGCTCCCACTGTTACGTTTTCTTATTATCGCAATAAAGTGGTTACAGGTGTCGGATTCGACAATGGCACAGTCTTTTTTTTCGGATAACAAAATTTTCCTTTGATTTGACGCATAATCTTTCAATTATAATAAAAAATATGAGCTTTGTAATAAAAAGTCGTAACCGCGCAAGAACGACAGGTTAAGGTGCTGCTGCATCCCGTACTCTGCAAATTGTATTATTTAATTATTTTCAAAATTATCTTAGTCCTTTTGAAATTTACTCGTATACTAAAGCATTGAGCTTGAGACATCCAGATGAAACACAAGCAATTGGTCATATGTTTCACACGATGAAAGAACGCTCCCAAGTAAGAATGATCCTTATAAACAATAAAAAAAAGCCGACGAAATCCTAGGAATTCCATTTGCGCCTATATACTTATACGCTTTGTAATATTCCTCCTGCACATAAAACAGGATAAAAACAAAAGGTCTATCCGGCATCGGTGGATAATCCCGAGGGATGTGACGTATCCTCTTAATGCAAACTCAGACAATATGGGAAAATAAAAGAATATTTTCAATCAGTTCAAATAGAAAAGCTACCTCCCCGTTATTTCAGTATAGTATATCTATTTCCCTTAAATCTGACTGCAGATATAGGATTTTGATCAGATTGGCGAGATTAGTATGCTGAGTTGGCGTGGAACGTTCCTTGTGTGGTAGGGACCCGTCACGAATAAGCCCAAAAGAGTATGCGACGAAAATAACAAGGTTGGACACATGTATTGCAATTTTCTTGACGGATGCATGCGGGCACAGCGAATATAAACTAGGGAAAATTTACATGTATATTTCTAACACTGCATCATTTTGGCATCGAGATTTTCATTGCATCGACGCGGCTCACGTCTAGGGGCTTTATAGCTGCTGCTGGATTTATTCCAGTCATGATTCGATGCATATAAAATAAATCTTAATGTATATACAGTACTCTTAAATATGAATATCGGTAAAAAGTCGACAGGATTTTCAAATAATTCTTGCACACTTGTTGAAGAAAATAAGTTACAAGTATTATGTAGACTTCCCAACAAGACATAAATATCATTACTTCTCTTCCATCGATTTCATACAAGTAATTGACAATAACTGACAATGTTGATAAATATGAATTACTGATAATTGTTTTATATACGAGCATATGAACGTTTTGGATTTCGAATTGTTTTTTGATGCAGTTTACTCAATATAGACCGGAAGATGTGAAGAGTGAAGAAAATTTGTGTCAAATCTTGTTCACTGGGAAATCCTTGACTTTATTAACCTTGAAACTTAGCTGGGTCTTTGTTTTTCATCAGTTAGTAATAAAAGAAAACATTTCTTATACCTGGCGATTGGTGCAAAGTTGTTCTACTTGTCTAGTTGTTCTAAAGAAAATTGTCAACTAAGAGACGAAAGGTCTAATATTATTCATCGAGAAATGCATATGGATAGTAATCTTCAAAAATAAAATAAAAAAAATCAGTTCTTACACTGGTCCAAAGGTGTAAATCAAGGGCGCCTCGCAACGGGTTTTGCTGCAGCTGAATTTCGGAATTTAGGAGGCGGCGACTCTGGCAGATTGCAATCCGATTATTATAGTCTGTGACGCCGACATTTGGATTCGCATCGAACAGTTATTTTATTTAAATAATAAATGATGCTATAAATAAAGTATCATCATTGATTTCTTGTGATGATTACTGCCAAGAAATTGCTATATCGTTGGACTATCAATTATTTGGATTTGATTTTCCAGAAAAGTTGTAGATATTATATAAATTGGTTATAAAAAATTCAATCTATTATTGACAGTAATGTATATTAATGTACATATATTAAATATTTGTATCCACTACCATTGAAAAATTTGTCCATTATTTCTTCAAAAACTGAAGTGTAATGATACTCATTATACTTCCGTCTTTAGTTACACTATGTTTTTAGGGCCCATCAGAACATTTATTTATCACCTCGTTACGTTCTCTTTCGTCAATTGACCATTTAGGTATCAGAAGTTTGTTGTAGGTACATAATTCTGAATAAATCTATTAGGGAAATCAACAGCTCTCTTATCTTCTTTTAACTTTTATAATAATTAGATCTCAGGGCATACACAGTACGACTTCAGTAACGGCACATTTGTGTTCTCACAGAACATTGTTGATTGGTGTAAGCCCATATAGTAGCCACTACGATACAGCTACATTAGCAAAAACTAAGAGTCTACCACTACTACAAAGACTAATGCAACAGCAGACATCCAATATTGTAAATTACTACCATAAATGAGGGTTACGCGCCAACGAGGCAAAGACCTACATTAAAATATCTAGGCATAAAAAACGCAAGTTCAGATTCGGCAAATATATGAACGACATCATAAATAAAGCAAAATACAGACAGCAACAAATATACAACATTACAATGACCAAACCGAAACTGCCCTATTATTATATAAAGCATATATCAGGCCGATCTTGACATAAGCATTACCCGTCTAGTACCCGTGGATAACACAGCAAAAACAACTACAAGTGCAACAAAATAAAACGCATTAAAACAGATATCATACACCAAAATATAGGCACACACACACACATACATTGAATCACACATCATACCACCATTCATACACAGACTCACTACACATACCAACACAACAATACACGAAGTCATGGTGCCGAAATTTATAAATCCCCAAAGTATCCGTCCATAAATTACATATATACACCTTAGTATCCTAACCCAATCACTAACAATAAGAATGAATTTGGAAAAAAATAAACAAAATATAAAAAAAAACAAAAAAACAAAAATGACATAATAAAAGCAAACAACAAATACCAACAAATTATAAAATAGCAACAACAAAAGAGGCATCAAACAGAAATAATGAACCCAAAAATACTAACGTAGGTTATGTAAATTTGTTATCAACGCTTTATAGCCCAGCTTCATGTAGTACTAACAACTAAATATACTAACAAATACCCGAATAATCCGTCACATCGTTAAGCAGGTCGACAACAAACACACAAACAAACGGAATAGTCTCGAACACGTCACCTTCAAAACATAATAACCGGCTAAAGTATTCCGGGAGTAATAGGTGCCAAAGCATCGTCACAAATATACAGTGGGACGAGACAAATATACGTCACAAATATACGGGACGCAGTGAGTAGCCACTATGTCCCTATTCTGTAAGCGCGTTCAGGCTATCTGCAGTTTCATGGCACGTTACCTGAAGGTCGTGTAGTACGAAGCCATCGTCTGGTCGTGTAGTACACTTTTTCTATCCTTTTTCCTTTGGCTATGGCCACGCGCAGGAGCATTACTTATAGTTCAAGTTGTTTAAAAAAGTGTTTTCTTATAAGAATAAAAACCTTGTTATTTTCATGATAGGGTGGGATTTAATAAAAAATCACTGTGGTGTGTTATTGTCATTCGATTTTTTTTCATTGCTGCTGAGCCATTTTCTATTTCGTACTTCATCTGTAACTCCACCTCAAATTGTCGTTGGGCTTGGTCCACGGAATTGAAATCTATCAACTATATAATATGTAGATGTGCTGGAGAGACCTTCTGGAAGACTGCTACTGTACAGATAAGATTAGTTTAAGTGTAGTCTCTTTTAATGTTTCTTGATGCTACTACTTATATGTACCTATTATAGAGAACGTTTATGAGCTCTTGGCTACCGTTTAAGCTCTCATTCTACATAATTTTAATTAAAGTAATTTTGATTGTGTATGAATAGATACCTACCTGAAGGTTGCCGTTACTTAAATAGTACAGTATGCTTATTTAAAATTCTAAATTGAAAATGTATTTACCTGTATACTTTCGCTATTAATATGTTTATGTAGGTATAGTCCTATTTCTTGTTAATATTGGTATTATTGTTAATATTGACGTCCACACCATAGTAAGTATATGTATATGATGTTTTATATACATTCCCCGGCACAAAATTCCGTCACCCTAAAATTTTGCCCAATTTTGATGTTTTATAACTTTTTTATTTTTCATCTGATTTTCATAAATTTTTTACCAGTCTGTAGATCAGTTCATTGTGTGTCTTTTTAATTATTGTAATAAGTCATATTTTTCGTCCAGGCAATATTATACAGGGGTAAATCAAAGTGTTGTTTTTTGTCGTAAACTCAAAACACCCTGTGGAAAAATTGAGGCGAATAATTTTGTTTACAAACTGTTTGCTGCCATCTTAGACGTATTGTAAACATTTTGTTTTTTGATTCATCCCATTATCTCATTTCTTCTGCGAGCAGCAAAATTTTAAATGAAACGCTGATTTCAAGCTTATTTTTATTAACAAAAACATCCACTAGGTATATCACAAAATTAATTAACAAAGACAAATTTTAATAACGTGTATGTCCTCCTCTCGCAGCAATGACAGCTTGCATTCTTCGTGGCATCGAATTAATAAGATTACTTATTCTGTCTTGAGGAATAGCCTGATATTCTTCTGTCAGCGCCAGCCGTAAGTCTTGCAAGGTTAGTGGTTGCACAGGACGGCGACGGAGTGCTCTTTTAAGAACATCCCAAAGATGTTCGATTGGGTTGAGAACCGGGCTACATGCGGGCCAGTCCAATCTTGGAAGTCCAACCTCATCCAGATATTCGCTCACTACCCGTGCAACGTGAGGTCTAGCATTATCACGCATTAATGTAAATTGGTTCCCATCGAAAGGAGCAAATAGAACAACAATTTCTTGGAGGATTTCCTCAATGTAACGGTGGGCGGTTAGTGCTCCATTTTCAACAAATACAAGGTCAGTACGTGCATCAGTAGAAATACCCGCCCAAACCATGACTGAACCACCGTAATATTGCAGTCGCTCAGATAGGGTGCAGTCTGCATATCTTTCATTTCTACGTCTGTATACCCGTTCACGACCATCCGGCGACCTTAAACAAACCCTGGATTCATCTGTGAATAGTACGTTTCCCCACTGTTCTACAGTCCAGTCAGCATGCGCTCTTGCAAATCTCAGTCGGTGTTGTCGATGCCGAGGAAGCAATTTTGGACATACTGCTGGCCTTCGTGAATGCAATCCTGCTTCTAACAATCTTCTACGTATCGTTCTTTCACTTACACTTACTCGACGTACCATTTGCAAGTCATTTTTTAGATACACAGCAGTAGCTCTTCGATCTCTTAAAGAACTCATAATGACAAAGTGGTCATCAGCTTGAGTGGTCATTCTCCTTCTGCCAGAGCCTTGCCGCCTAATAAAGTTTCCCGTCTGTAGATACCTATTCCAAACATCACAAACTGTAGACCGCGCAATTCCCAGAGTACGGGAGACATAACTCTTATTGCGGCCATCCTCTATTAAGGCAACAATTAAGGCTACCTACGTCTGCTGTAGTTACCATGATGACAACACACTAAATTAACTGTACTGTCAAATATTCTGTCACAATAACCGCGTATTTAGCCAACGTCGATGTTTTTTAATTAAAAATGATAAAATTAACAGCGTTTCATTTAAAATTTTGCTGCTCGCAGAAGAAATGAGATAATGGGATGAATCAAAAAACAAAATGTTTACAATACGTCTAAGATGGCAGCAAACAGTTTGTAAACAAAATTATTCGCCTCAATTTTTCCACAGGGTGTTTTGAGTTTACGACAAAAAACAACACTTTGATTTACCCCTGTATAATATTGCCTGGACGAAAAATATGACTTATTACAATAATTAAAAAGACACACAATGAACTGATCTACAGACTGGTAAAAAATTTATGAAAATCAGATGAAAAATAAAAAAGTTATAAAACATCAAAATTGGGCAAAATTTTAGGGTGACGGAATTTTGTGCCGGGGAGTGTATATGATCTTGGATACAAGTACCTTCAAGCAAATTTTAGATAATTATTTTAAGCAATTTTTGACCTGGAAATTTAAATTAAACTTTAGACATTAATTAGTATATTGTGTTTCATTTTTCTTCCACAAAAATTACAGAAAGTTCCGCGAGTAGTAGTCGATACCCAGGATAATTGGGAAATATCTGACTTGGTTGCGCACAGTCAATGGTGTCCACGGATAATTAGTGACCGGAGTCACTAATCCACCGAACTTACTAATTTTACTTTTTTAAGCTGATATAGCTTAGGCAAACTTTTATTACCCACTTTAATCGCTGTTGAATGTACTCTGGAGAGTAATAACCTCTACTAAACAATTTTCCGAGCGGGGTGATTTATTTGTATTTGTATTGCGGTAACCAACATACACCTAAAACAGTGATCAGTTGCTGGCTAGTTACTATAATAAATGAATTAAACTTTTTCGAAGTTTGTGAATAATAATTCACACCCGTCATTGAAAACGTTATCATTGTTATCATCGTTATCATTGAAAACTTTCAAACGTTATAACGTGTAGTAATAGTTCTCATTATTCACTGATTAAGTAATATTCTATCATGAAAGCAATAAAGCCACCTATTGCTATTATTTTTAACATCAATATTCCACACAAAAGTTTCTGTATTCTATATAATATGTTCTGTACTGTGATACTTCATGTCATTTATTCTAGACTATTCAAATTAAAAATTGTAGATTTCATTTCCTCTAATTGCGCTTTAAAGATTTTCTGTGACAGTTCAATGAGATCTAGGACTTTTATTTTCAGATATTCCCAGCTTTAGTGTGCTTTGAATTGTCTCTATACAATGTTTTCCTAAGAAAGTACATAAAACAATTAGCCGGGCAGTTTTAATTGGTTTGTATTTACAGACACAAATCCAGCAAGAGAAAAACAATGAGATAAGATCGCTCGAGTGCCCCAGACACAGATGAACTTGTTAGAAGGTTTCATACACTTACAAAGGATCCTTCAAATTTCTTTAGGCAGCCTCTACTTTCTTGTTTTAGAGCCCGAAACAATCGCCTAGTTTGAAAACTAGCACTTATGTGCCAGCCACGGACAAAAGACGCATCTCTTATCTCTCACGCTTCCCTTGAAAGCAATTTATAACTGGTAACAAAAACGACAATAAAATTACTCGAGTATTGCTAGATGTAGTTAGCGGCTGAAGTGGTCTTGAGTCTTACGTCAAAAGAAAAATGCTATTACCACTTTATAAATCATCCGATATTGTCACTCTTATTTTACAATATATCCGATAGGATTCCCTAAAAAGTCTAACGTATTGTAACAGTGTAACGACTGAAACAAGTTAACAACAATTATCCCATTCAGTGTAGCCTATTTAGTATTTAAGCTTGAAAAATCACGTTTCTCTGCTAGTTCGTGATACAGAATTATTAGCAGATAAAAATTCCACAAATTGTATCATGGTAAAACTAAAATATAACAAACAATATTTATTAGTATGTCTTGTCACTTGTCAGTTTGAGAATTATTATCAACATACATTTGAGTTTTACTAGTTATAATCCGGTCAAAATAGACATTCAAGGTTACAATAATAGGCTGAAGATTGGTATGAATATTTGGAACACTATTATCAATGAAATGTAAAGAATCTGTCAACTTTTTGAATCGCTATATCTCAAATATGGTGATTCTTAGGAAAAAATGTGTTAGAACAATTTTTATATAAAATTGCATGGTCTACTATTGTCTATTTTTCTAGTCTATTTTTGTGATAAAACACCGTCTGGCTGAAAAAAAAACATATTTACGATATTTGCACATTTGGGTTCGATTTTTCACATTTCATTTCTAATGGGTTTCTCAATATTTGTACCAATTTTCAGCTGTTTGCGAATTATTGTAAGCTTACCCCTATTTTCTGAGCTACTTTGACCGGGTTAGAATGCCCCACTGTTGGACGATAATTCGACGATAAATGTTTGAAAATATTAATGCCTCACGTTGGGCGCTAATTCTAAAGTTAGGAATATAAGAAAGCTCTCATGAATGTCCCACGTTGGGCGCCAATTTGCATTTTGTGAAAATATTAAGGCCCCAGTGTAGGGTGATAATTGTAATGTGTGATTTTATGAAATATTAAATATCCCTAGGTATGTTGGTTGATAATTGCGATTTATGAATTTTATGATGATATGTGAAATGCTCTATATACGATATTGTTTTAGATTAATATGAAATGAGATAATGTAACGTAATAGCACAGCGAAGAAATATCTGATTAGCTTACAGGATACTTACAAAATATCTTCCCTATAGAATCCTTCTTGTTTATGGGCGCCAGTTCCATGAACACTAATTTGTATTATACTGGAAGGATCTCATAAAACATGAGTTTTCTATGGTCCTAGAGGGGGTTAAATTAGGTCTATGTAATATTTTTGAAATATTAAAATTTTGAAGTGAAGTTACTTTCCAAATAGTGAATTTTATGATACTATAATATTTTATTAAATCTATTGAATCTTATTTAATCTCAAATTGTATTATTTAAAATGTTTCCTGAAAAATTTCAACAGAACAAGAAAGAAGAAGTGATTTATATATGACTATTTTTATTGTCATGTAAAATGATCATAAATAAACAAAATTTGAAACCTTATTACTACCCTACGCAAACCTACGTAACTTATTTCTACTACATAGGACCAAGTCCTCTGTCACAATATATCTTAAAAACTAGCTAAGTTTGAAATTGTTGTTACCTTAGAAATTTATGTTAATCCTTTTTAATTACGAAGCACAAACACTTATCACTATTCTCTCCAACACTGGTTGGAATACGAACTACTAGATGCTGCTGGGCTCAGGTGGTGTCATCTATCGGATGTCGCCGTACTACATCTGGAATGCTGCTATTAATCGTTGGAACTTTATTATGGGATATCTGCACCCTCAAAACTTTAATTTTCGGCTTTTGCACTAATATTTTCTTTCTACTGGAATTCTTTTAGAAAATTGTTCCCTTTTCAATTATATTGATTACCAAACTCTTCTGCGGCTAGGGACGCTACCAAGCTCTACTTCTTACTTCTTATTTACGACGAAAAACACTTAATTTGCAGTTAATTAATGCTTGTAGACTTTTTCCACTGGTGTTCTTAATTATTTTCACAAACTCAAATATTTTTAACTTTAGTTTTACTGTTAATTTAACATTTTTTTGTAAAAATTATGAGCGTGACTGTTACCTCATCGAACGCTTTAGCTAGACTCTCTCGCATTGTTATATGTAACTACGGATATGCCGTATGGAAAAACATGTTTACGATCTCTCTTTCTGGTTATTATGATACAATCTAACCAATGAGATTGATGCCAATTATTTAATTTATTTAATTTTACATAACACTCTTACAATTTGACCTTCACTTGATCTAATTTGGAATTATAAATACTATAAGATAATATGATTCACTTTTTGTTGTACAACTTGTATTTATTATCGAGGCGTCATCTTTACATTGCACTTTGCGGCGAGGCTCTAAACTCTCGAACCCCTTATTTACATTGATGCTTTTGTATTAATTTTTTAATCTAGACATAGTTTATTAATGTTCGATATTCTATAATTATTATTGGGACTTGTCTATTGTGATTATGCTTGAGGTAGATTTTTCAGCTATTAAATGATTTAGATATAATGATATTACGGTCTGACCAATCACGCGCGTAGTTGGTTGGCGTTACGTATAGTATATACGTTCGTCAGCGATACGTGTTTGCTTACGTTTATACTATAGTCGGTACGAAATATATTGATCACTGATTTAATTTTATTTATAATTTTCCAGTATTAACTCCAAATATATATATATATATATATATATATATATATATATATATATATATATATATATATATATATATATATATATATATATATATATATATATATATATATATATATATATATATATACACATATATATGTCAAGGACGTTTAGAACGAGAAAAAATTAAGTATATTATGAGAAGACTTCCAAGAATATTCCAAATTGATTTCAAAATAATACGTGTCTCCAATATCTAAAATTTCACTTTACTTCAGAACTTGCGGATATGGGTTTTGTTCGGCGCTAGATACATTCTAGGCAATTTTAAATCGATTTCATGAAAACTACTTTCAGAGAACGATCTGATATGAAGTCTATTTACTACTCATAACGCTCATAAATAAAACATGCAGTCTAGATCGCAGTGGAAAGGGATATAAATAGCTAAATTAATCCGCCACGGGGAAGAATAATGCGCAGCTAACTCATAGATATTTGTTTTTCTTTCCACGGGTATGTTTATTTGAACGATTTGTCTGAATGAGGCTATTGCTACTAACCCAGTGTCAGTACGTTGAAAATATGTATTCAGCAGTGTCATGGAGAGTAAATTTAAATTGGTAATAAGACTTATAATAATATGGTTTTGACTATGAATTAAACACCATAGTGGTATAAAAATTGCAGCAAAAACGAATTAAAAACTAACAAGACGTACCAGGAATGACACGTTTGCCAAAAAAACAACCGCATTTTATGCAGTTTGAATAGCTGATTAAAGGAGACTTATGTATTACTCAGACTAAGTTTCTCAGGAAGGCAATGTGATATTTATAATGGGTATGAGTTAAATCAGGTGAATGAGGGTTTTCTGTAAATGACAGACTTTAAAGTGATACTTTTATTTCAGAGAATCATGGTACTTTTACCATATTAGTATACCGTTTTACATTGACGGCGTAGTTTTTGGTTCAGTAAGTAATTAGGAACTTCAAACACATGAATATTCAATATAAGAAAGTCCACTTCGTAATATATTTTTACGCGGACCAGCCGCATTCCAGAATCGACATATACCATATTTGATTCCGCATTTTATCTACGAATAACCTGATATGAAAGCTGCAGGTCGACTGAATAAAGTAACATCTTCGGATTTTATGAGAAAGGGTCATATGAGGAACAGATAAAACTGATTTTATAGCTAATAACAATATAGCGATAAATTTCATTGCGCAAAAGGGGGACCTTTTATTCGATTCTAGCCGAAGTTTCGCCTTTGTAAAAAGAATAATTGAAATCACGGAATTTACCTACCTATACGCATATTCGGATAAGGTTGATATTTGTTTCTAATCCTATTTCGGATTTTATGTGACGGATTTTCCGGCGGCACGTGCGTTGATTTACGAAGTAATTGCAATCTTTTACTACTAAAGAATCCCGTATGGGCAGAAGCAGAAATCGTCTTTACGATGCAATACCCTATAGCTGCGTTGAGCTTAAGTTTAGGTAAGATTATAAACGCCAGAGGTAAAATTTATTGCATCTTGTAGATATAAAAGCAAAATATGCTTAAATTGATTTTCACTAATTTTTTATATAGCACTAAAGAAGCATTTGATTCAAATTATAATATATTCATATATAATGTATTCATATATATTCATATATATATATATATATATATATATATATATATATATATATATATATATATATATATATATATATATATATATATATATATATATATATATATATATATATATATATATATATATATTTATATATTAATATATTTATATATTAGCCAGGCAATTAGAATCCGACACATAAAAATATACGTTGAAAAATATATGCACTGGTCAGACATATAAATGTATTAGCACATTATATATATATATATATATATATATATATATATATATATATATATATATATATATATATATATATATATATATATATATATATATATATATATATATATATATATATATATATATATATATATATATATATATATATTATATATTAATATATTTATATATTAGCCAGGCAATTAGAATCCGACACATAAAAATATACGTTGAAAAATATATGCACTGGTCAGACATATAAATGTATTAGCACATTATTATGAAATCATAAATTATTTTAGGACCGTTTGCCCATGATAAAAAGAGGCAGAATTGACCAAAAAGTGCTAATATTAACAGCTTCTACATAACTTTGAAAAACCAAGAAGTTTATCGTGTGCAAACCGTTCCGAATTAGAAAAACCATTACAGATGACCATGCAAAATATTACAGTTAATTAATTGTAATAATTATGAGTTATAAATATATTTATAAACATATATCATATTTCTGTTTATAATTATAACCTCTATTTCTAGCAGAATTTCAAAGTTAAAACAAAAAATAACGTATGTTTCGCCATAAGTCGGGTGAAATCCCCCTAATATGCTAACGCTTTTTAACGAAACCCCACGCTATGTAATTTATTATTATCTTAATTTACATCCCGATGCGAATTTTCTTAAGGAAAGTGTTTTTTCCTTGGATGTACCATCCATCATCGGCCGCTGCCAAACTACCTAATCCATCATCATCTTGCTTAAACCATGATTATTTTGTTAAGTGTTTCTGAACGTTCCATCTAGTGTCACTTTGTGTCTTATGGAAATGTAGTTCAATGTCGATTATATACGAAAAGATAATAATTTTATATGGTTATATGTAAATATACTGAGCACCTCAAAATTTTAGTATTTAATCTCAACTTTATTATACATATATATAGATGTTATTATAATTATATAACCATATCAATATATATATTGAAAGCCGCAAATGGTATAAGAAACCAATATGTTTTTTATATCAACTTTTTCATGTTCATTATTGCAGAATTTTCTCCGACATTGTCCCATTCCCCAGTGTTTTCCATTTTCTTACTTTTATCTATACTTTCAAGAGTAACCGTCCCAAGAGCATTCACGTATTTAATTCCCCATTTCCAGAAGGAGAGTAATGCGAATTATATCTTCAGCGAGATTAGCTCCCTTTTTATCCGATTGCGTACGTGTTTTTCCAATGGATTAAAACTTCGTCTCCTCTAATTGATTAAGTATAAGAGGACAAATAAAAATCAAATTTCCGTGATAAATTATTTGCCGCTGTCTCTGGATGATAAATGAATCGAACTCTTCACATAAGATGTTCAATTTTTACTCGCTCCCATTGGGCACGTAAATTTAATAATTATTTTTTAATGACTGGAACTTGTGGAGGACTGGATTGTTTCCTAAGTTTAAATACCCAACATTGTTTTCGGAGTTTACGTTGCCACAATATTATGGCAGCAGATTATTAGAATAGGGAATATACCACCCACATTGAGATTAACTATGATATACATATACCACTTAAAGGTATATACTTATAGGTATATACCACTTAAAGGCCTATTTACACTTAAAGGCCTATTTACCAACAAACAAACAGATTAATAAAGGCGAATAAAGCGGAAACATTACTGGGGAGCAGATTTGCACTGAAAATTAAAATACCTATTCAATTAAGATATTGTTGATAATTCTATATTCTTGGGACTTTTGTTAATTAGCTATACCCTTTAAATGTGTATAAAAAATACTTAATTGACCGAAACCTAAAACGTTAAAAAAAACGCCCCCCCGTTTTTTTTTGGGTTCAATGTATTAGTTCGGTTTTTATATAGCACGTGAAAACAAAAATTATACTTGAAAAATACTTGCCAAATGACTTTCTAAAATAGACTTGACAGCAATACACAATATAAAGTAAAAAAAATACATAATTATAGCGTTGCGTAACATAATTAAAATACGTAAATATATGACTATAGCGTAACTATGGTAATCTTTCGAATATGCCCTTTTAATAGTTAAGATATTAACATCAACTACTTCACTAAATTGCCCTGTCACAAACATTTATGAGTATAGTAACAAAATTTCTGATATCGATATAATAAAATATACATAATGGGACTGTGGGACAGCCAGTTTGAAATTTTCCAGTTTTTGGAGCAGCTATCAAAACTTCATGCAATGGTTGACACATATTTTCACAAAGATCAAAACACCACACTTGACGCGTGTTTCACTAACAATGTTGGCATCACCAGGACTTAATTAAATAAAACTAAAATTTTGACATATTTCTATGACCCAACAACCAATAAAACGGACTATTTGAGATAAGCCCTTTGTCGTTGTTCATGCTATTGGTACATTTTCCTATAGCTAAGCTCTGAAATGCTCCTAAGTGTCTGGAATGTGTCCATATCTAATTAAAATTGATATCTTAAGATAAAATGAAAAACATATTCTATTTTTTCTGACAAATGCGTGTTCGGCAACTTTATATATCTTAGTTCTTCTATTTTTAATATACTCGTAAGTGATATGCTCCTTAAAACTAGCGTGAATTGAGCCTCTTGTTTGTCCAAAACATTTTTTTATTTAACTCCTGTTGTACCACTTGATGTTTGTACCTTCAGACATCCAGATCTGACTCAGCGTTACGCAAGGGCCAACTATATAAAAAGTGACTAAATACGTAGAACAACTTGTATTATATCAGTAATACTAATAGTCCCTAATTTTTCATGCTTGTGAAGATAAAGACGTTCTGTACAACCCTATTAAATATACAGTTGCATCTATAAATAATGTGAGTTGTTCATTCGCAAACACAAACTCTAACATCAAAAGTGGTGATTTTTTAGTGCATCCACCGTGAGTGCTGTTTTGTGTGTGTTTGTGCATTTCTGATATCATGCCGAGGTCCAAAAGAAAATATTCATCAACGTACACATCTACATCATCAGACTCGGTTTCATCAAGAGAGTACAAAAAATAGGTCAAAGTCAAAAATAAATATAAGTATTAACGGACATAGCAGGAGTAAGTAATACAATTTTATTAATTTTATACCATGTGGCCCCGCAACAGTTAGATATATCCGCAGTAATACCTGAATGTGACTCAATAAAAGATCATATTTTACACTGGATTGAGATTATTGTATCTTAAGTAATAGAATCTTTCAAACTACATGTAAATTTAAGAGGACCTCGCAAATTTGCTACCATAGTTTAATATCGACCGATCTTAATTGGGCTCATTATACGTGGAAAAATTGGCGAGAAAAATTGATGGAAACTTTTCAGAGTAGACGTGACATTTATTCTCTCTTTCAGGATTTAATGAACCATAAACCTATTAGGGGCAGTTTCTTTATGAATTTTTGTTTTTATATTTAGGTAAAATAGATACATTAAGATTAACATTTAACATTTCAAAAGTTGACTATAGAGTGCTCAATAAAATATGTGAAAAACAACTGTTTTCCACTATCCTCAATTGAAGAACCAATAGACTCTGTAGGTAGTTACAAATATTTATGAACACTTTCTAACACTGAAGCCTTTCTTACACATGAAGATCTCTATGAGAACAAAAGGGTAACGTACCTTTCGGATTAAGTAACGCCCCAGCTCTTTTACAAAAAATGACGAAAGGAACTTTTGAACCGTTACGGGAATTGGATGTACTGCCATATTTAGACTATATAATTGTTCCTTCAAATTCTATATAAGAAGGGTTTGATCTATTAAAAAAGTTATTTAGAATTATACAAGATTTTGGATTGCCTAACCATAAAATTGTCAAAATTCTTGTCCCAACTCTTAAGACTTTTCTCTACAGGGACTCTTTAACATGAAAAGAAAGGTATCCCAAGGCTTCCAAATTGGAGACTTAGTACTAACGAAAATTGTAAACATTTCTAGCAACGTAACAGCGAGAGCAAGAAACTGGTGGATACGAACAAAGGGCCTTTTAATGCGATTGAGTCTTGCCACAAGACTGCTACAGGATAAAGAAGGCATTCACCCTACGAGATCAAGAGTTACCAAGGTGTAGTGATCTGAAACACATGAAATCTTTGAAATCAGGCATTAGAAATATCAGAATAATAGTAAGTAGATACTATATAAGTTGTAGACTATATAAGAGTGCCCAAATGCTGGCACTAACACTGAAGCTATTATACTGCCCGAATGCTGACACTAACGCTAAAATTATAATACTGTCAGAGTGCTGGAACTAACACTGAAGCTTTCAGACTGCCCAAATGGTTGCATCACCTTCAGCTCAGTTCCCTGTCAAGACTGTCCACTTATAGGCAACCCACTCTATAGACTTTAAGACTGTCCGCTTGCAGGTAACCCACTCAATAGACTAGAAGACTGCCCACTTCCAGGCAACCCACTCATTAGAATTTCAGACTTTACACTTGTAGGTAACCCACTCAATAGACTTTAAGACTGCCTCCTTGCAGAGAACCCACCTAATAGACTTTCAGACTCTCCACTTACAGGCAACCCACTCGATAGACTAGGTCCCAGATTTTTTTATATCTTCAATACAATCAATTACTACATTAAAATCTTGCAGACCGCTCATTCTCGGGCAACCCATCTAATAGCTACGTTACTAATGTCAAGACATTCATACAGGATATTAATCTTCCCAGACTATAGACTCGATCAGGAACGACCCACACGCAGGATGGTCGATTGTTGTACCACTGGGTGTATGTATCTATTCTGACATCCCAATCTGACACAAGGGCCCAATCTGACAAGCGTTACGTAAGTGCCCAACTATATAAAGAGGAGTGACTTAATACGTAGAACAAAACATGTATTATATCAGCAATACTAATAGCCATTAATTTTTCTTGCTTGTGAAGGGAAAGACGTTCTGTAATACTGTGCTAAATATAACATAGTTATATCTAGAAATATTGTGAGTTGTTCATTCGCAAACCGAAACCATAACACTAGTTTACAATTAAGTAATTTCGTCAATCGTCGACTTTTTATTCCAATTTTGTCTGCTAGGTTCCTTAAAAATTGTATTAATGAATTTCTCCCTGGACGACTAGAGACATTTTAGACTAGAGAGAACTTCCAGACCATTATCTTTACAAATTCTAGTTAGACAAAGAGTAAATCATTATTTAGATGGAATTGATACAAAATATTAATTTGAATGTCAATTTGAAAGATGGAAGAATTATAAAGGTTCTTAAATTTACGTTTTATAATTATTTTAGCAGCTATACTACTTACTCTGACGAATTATATCATTAATTAGTGCTATTTACTTTTCAAACCACTACTTATTAAGTGGGAACCTTAATAAGCGATTAACTAGAAAATTGAGACATCTTGTGTAGTACACAATGAAGATAGTCGTTAGTAATATCCATAGGACTGCTGGTATACTTTCTCTATACGTTAAATCATAACATATTGTCATTATGTCTAATAACTAATACATAGCTGTTCAATGTTTTCAATTTCGTATGTAAATTTACTAAACTAATTAATATAATAAATAAATCTTATATAAAAAATACAATTTACAGAAATATATCAAATAATTTAAACGAGAATGGATTAAACCCAGTTTCCTTATTACGTAACACTTTTATATCTACTAGAACAACAAAAACATAATAGAATATTGTGTTATGCATTGTTGTAATTATTATTATTTCGTATTGTTATATTAAATATAACAACAGTAAATAAAGAAGGAGTGACCACGTGGCTTGTGATCATTTCTGAAGTCTCTATAAACAACCGTAAAATCTTCACTGAGATTGATAAAGGCGTGATGAGTTATATCCCAACCAGTTATATCCCAAGATAGTCCAAGTGAGCAACGTCAATGATCAAAAATGCCTCTGAGGCAAATGTAGTAAAATGCCTCTGAGTTAAATCCCACCCGCGTGAGTGCAGAATCCTCCTAATTAATACGTACATTTTGAACCAGAAGAGCCTAGGCGCAAGAGTGGCTCTGGTCATTTATTACCCCTGGCTTTTTTAGCATCCCCATAAAAATGGGTTATCTTGTAAAATATATAAAAGCCATTCCCACAGAAATAAATTAAATCTGTCGGAATCACAACACCAGATTCAGAGTAGGGTAAGTGGCGCGACTTTTCCTTCCGAAGTGAGGCAAATGTTTCCACAATATAATGCGCATTTGATTTAATGGAGGGTCTCCGGCATGCAGGGGAAATCCCAGCTTTCGTCTGGGAAAATCTGCAACGATTTCTATACTGTAAACTGCATGAAACACCTAAGTGAGTTCGGAAATTCGACCGTCTCGTGCGTTATTACTGTAATTTGTTAATAAAGTGTTCGGTAATCTGGCAGCGTTCCAAATACTGGAGCTTCCTTATTATTTTCACCAACTACAGTGATGACGTTTTGAGCTCTAGCGTATGCTTGGAAATAATGTCTTGCACTACTTTACATTATTTATAAAAATGTTGATTTCTCTGAATTTTAATTCAGGAAATTATTTTTATGAATATCATTGTTGGAGAATGTATTTAAACATATACTTAAAATGAACTAATTGAAGAGGGTCTTCTGTTTTAAGTTTTCCTTAAATAAACGTATTTGATTTCACATTACCGAGGTTATTCTAATAACTGTATGTCTGGTTGACAACGTAATAAACAAAATACAAAATGCCAGTGAAACAATATAGGCATAAATATTGATTAATCAGAACATAAGAGTTAAATCATGTAGCATGAGTCAGACAGAGAACCCACTGATGCACACAAGCGCAAACTGCATAACATAGACAGAGCGAACGGTACAGTTTAGTCAGAACCTCGTTCCCGTAACAACATAATATGTAAACCCGCTACACTTAATAAATAGTAAGCGAAAAAATCAATTAATTGCACTAATAAATATGAAATAATTTATTATAACAGATTATCCTTTGACAAGTACTAAACTAAACGTATAAACGTATTTTAAATTATATACATACATTTATATATATATATATATATATATATATATATATATATATATATATATATATATATATATATATATATATATATATATATATATATATATATATATATATATATATATATATATATATATATATATATATATATATATATATATATATATATATATATATATATATATATATATACATATATATATATATATATATATATATATATATATATATATATATATATATATATATATATATATATATATATATATATATATATATATATATATATATATATATATATATATATA